>VZQC01002021.1:204366-233500 GCA_009823505.1 Rhizomys pruinosus | reverse complement strand
TGCAGAGCTTAGTCTAACAATTAAGTTTTTATCTCTTTATCTTTTTTTATTTTCAACTTATAAAAAGGTTTTGTTTCAATTCCTCTCCCTCCTTTATGGTAATGACAACTGGGCTTCCCTTTTTTGTTGAATTTTTTTTTGTCTTTTTGAGACAGTGTCTTCCTTTAGTCCCAGATGGCCTGGAGCTCGATATGTAGACCAGGCTGGCCTTGAACTCACAGAGATCTGCCTGCCTCTGCCTCCTGAGTGCTAGGATTAAAGGCATGCGCCACTACGCCTGGCTTTATTTATTATTTCATAATTTTGCGTGTATGAGTGCATTGCCTGCACGTGTGTAAGTTCATCTGTGTCGTGCAGTGCCTGTGGAGGTCAGAAGACAGCGTCAGATCCCCTGGAACTGGAGTTGAGGATGGTTGTTAGCTCCCATGTGGGTGCTGGGAATCGAACCCAGGCCCTCTGCAAGAGCAGCCATGCTCTTAACCTCTGAGCCACCTCTACAGCCCCCTACTTCCTTTTTGAAGGAGGACAAGACAGCCTGACACGAGAGTCAGCTGTCTCAGACCACCGTATCCCTTATTCTGTCCTCACTTTGAGGTCTCTGCAGACAAAGCATGCCAGTTGCCACGGGAGAGTTCTACATGAGGTATATTCCTTCCTGTCCCCACCTCACAGACAGGTCTGACTGGGCTTGGAACCAGTGACACTCAGTTCAACAAGCTGTCACCCAGCAGCCACGTCAAGAGCCTTAGCTTTCCAAAATCCTGCAAAGAAGCTTGCTTTCCAAATAAGTGTAAAATATTTCCGAGTTTTTAAAGGACCTGGGCTTTATTCTACGAATGTGATCATTTGAAGCTGGCCCCCATTCTTTTTTTTAATTAATTAATTTTTAATTTTATTTTTATTTTTGTATGTGTATGAATGTACTGTCTGCATGTAGGTCTGTGCACCTGTGTTGTGCAATGCCTCGGAGGTCAGGAGAGGGTCTCAGATTCCCCTGGAACTGGAGTTCTCCTGGAATTGGAGTTACAGACGGTTCTTAGCCACCATGTGGGTGCTGGGGATCGAACCCGGGTCCTCTGCAAGAGCAGTCAGTGCTCTTAACTGTTAGGCTATCTCTCCAGTCCTCCCCCATTCTTTTAAAGCAATGAAGATGATGTAAGCCTTGTAAATTGGATCTTCCTGTAAGAAACACCATTCAGGGGCACGTGAACTTAGTAAAGAAATTCAAGAAAGAATTCAGGAAAGCAATCAGCCTCAGCAGGGCAGTGCCGTCTCCTGGTGGGTAGGGTGTCTTCTGTGGAGCACAGCTGTGCCCAGAAGACAGTTGCCTTCCCTGGGCTGACCCTTGAAGCAGATAGCAGGTTAGGCCAGTAAGCATAAAATGGACACTTGTAGCCGGGCGTGGCGTGGTGGCACACGCCTTTAATCCTAGCACTTGGGAGGCAGAGGCAAGTGGATCTTTGTGAGTTCAAGGCCAGCCTGGTCTACAGAGCAAATTCCAGGACGTCTGGGGCTACAGGGAGACCCTGTCTTGAAAAGACAAAAAAAAAGATGGACACTTGTTATATGATTCTCAATATGATGCTGTAGTGTTCGGAGGGCCCAATGTCATGGTGCGTGGGCTATGTGGAGTGTAGTCTCCTTCCTATTAGTTCAGCTGCATGCTCCCTCAGTGCAAAGAATGAAGAGAGATCCTGGTCATCTTCTGCATTCATAGGCTATGGGTCTGTTACAAACATGCCCATAGTTAACAGACTGCTATAACTTACTTGTCCAGATTTAATCTTATTGCCTTCAGACCTCCAAAGGTTATGCTAATCCGGGAACACCTGGAATAAATAGCTCTACTTTTTTTCATTTTATTTTTCTATTTTTATTTATTTTTGTATGTGTATGAATGTACTGTCTGCATGTAGGTTTGTGCACCCGTGTCGTGCAATGCCGCAGAGGTCAGAAGAGGGTCTCGGATTCCCCTGGAACTGGAGTTCTCCTGGAATTGGAGTTACAGACGGTTCTTAGCTGCCATGTGGGTGCTGGTGATCGAACTCAGGTCCTCTGCAAGAGCAGTTGGTGCTCTTAACCTCTAGGCTATCTCTCCAGCCCCAAAATAGCTCTACTTTTGTTCTCTCCATGTGCAATTTAGTTGCACTACATGAGTCTAGCTTGCTGTTGGCTTTGTTGGATTTAAAGCACGACTATCTTAAAGTTTATAAGTTTATACAAATATTAAATTAACGTTTGCTGTGCAAGCAAAATCTATAATCATTAATTTGGGTCATGTTTAAAACAGCGATTTTCATTTATGCCTGTACGTTGGTGTAATCGCAGAAGCTTTATAAAAATTCCCATGCCGGAGGCCTGCCCCTAGAAAATCTATTTAATTGATTTGGAGTGGGGCCTGGCATTGATTTTTTTTTTTTTTAAAGCTCCCTGCTGATTCTAATTGCAGCTAGGATTGAGAAGCATTGTTCTGAATGATGCCTGAGAAGTGTGTTAATTTAGTCGTGGGGAAGACAGTCAAATGAGATCTTAGCTGGAACTGGAGGGCTTGTTTTGTCAGTGTTCAGACTCTATCTGGAGAGGAACAAAGCCAAGATCGCAGCACAGTTATGTAAGGGGTGGAGGACAAGCATATTCCAAAACTGGTTTTTACTGTATGTGTCCTTCAGCCAGAACAATTGAGAGAAGTAATTTGGAAGTACTGGGCAAGAGATAACGACATGCTTTGTGAATATAGGGCCCAAGAATAGTCAATAATAATCAGTCTATGAGCAGGAAGGATGAGATACAATAAAAAAGAATCCCCACACTTAAAATAATCTACAGTGAAGACACCTTTGTGTTTCAGGAACACCAGCTCCTAATAAGCCCCGTAACACAGATTTATGTTGCTTTGCATTTCAAGACATCACTCTAGGACTTACGACTACAGGCTCAAATCACCTTCCCTTGGGCAGAAGATGAACTTCTGCTTCAGTGTGTCTGAAGACAATTCAGGTAGCAGAGAACACCTAACAAAGGACTATCACTCAGCCAGCAAATCTGAGTTTGTTAATAGTTAGTCCAGGCTGGGACTGATCACCTCTCAGCAGGATTTCCAGGAGCTGTGAATGCAAATGGATGGAACCTTTGTTTTCCCTGGGAAAGACTTGCCCATTAGCTCTCTGGCTGCCATCAGACCTTAATTTGGGGTGTGTGTGTGTGTGTGTGTGTGTGTGTGTGTGTGTGTGTATGTGTGTGTGTGTGTGTCTGTTTCCAACACTATGATTGGGACAATGCTTTTCAAAAGTTAGAGGACAGACAGCTAAGGGAGATTCCTCCTCTTTATAGGACATCATTAAACATATGGTGCCCTAGGATATTAAGCAACAGACGCCAAGACAGGAATTAGCTTACGGAAGAGAAGGCTGAGTATGGGAAGCGCTGCCAGTTAAAGGGATTGATGCTTGGGCATGAAGCTCAGGTCTAATGATTTGAAAGAGTGGTCATCTTTTGAATATATCAGGGCAAATAGGCTCTGCCATGAGGAATGAGATGCATTGAAGTCACAGACCGAAATCCCATAGTCTTCCTCACCCAGTGCACATTTCCCAGCTCCCACGAGCCCCGCCTTTAGTGTAGGAGCACTGGCTGCCGTGCTTATGGGGTTCCCTGCTCCTACATTTTGGAGAAGCTGGTATTTAAGGCTTGAACAGTATATGTCAGGCCAGAGAAAGAAAGCCCTACCTGGGCCAGGAGACTGACATTCCCTAATGTCTTCGCATTCTTCACACAGACACCCATGAGATTAACTTGTACTCCCATCAAGCTCTCTCCTGGCCCCCCGGGTGGAAAGGGAAACTGCAGGTCCACTGTGGTTCCCGGGTGTGACAAAAGTGCAGGCTCACAGGCTTGCCCCCCTCTCCAAAGTTTGTGACTTCAGTGAGCCGAGTGACTGAGACAGAGCCTTTGGGGCTGTAAACCAGAGGCATCTAATATTAAGGCAGGGTGAAGCAAGTTCCAAAAATAAGGTAGAGAACATCGTCAGGGAGCAGAGGCTGAACCTTAGCAGACTGCATCCTAGGTGAGGGTAGAGGGTCTTTTTTTCTTCATGGTCTTTGTCTTATAGTCATTAAGTATTAATACCTAGCCACTGCTGGGCATGGTGGCGCACGCCTTTAATCCTAGCACTTGGGAGGCAGAAGCAGGCGGATCTTTGTGAGTTCAAGGCCAGCCTGGTCTACAGAATGAGTTCCAGGACAGCTGGGGCTACAGGGAGACCCTGTCTCGAAAAGACCAAAAAAAAAAAAAAAAAAAAAAAAAAAATACCTAGCCACACACTGGAGACTGATTTAAATTCTTTTACCAAATTAGCAAAATATTGATATTGCAAAGGTGGCTCTCTCTACCTGCCAATCCATCGCCAACATGACCCCAACAGAGCATACTGCTCCCCCTGAAGTCGATAAGCTGTACCCTCCATGGATGCTGCTCCTCTTCTGCCTTGGATTGGGGCTATGGGAGAGCAGGGCTCCCCCAGCATGGCAGACCGCACTCAACCCTTATGCTTCACAGTGGAAGGCCTTGGAGAATGTATGTCGAATGACATTCAAGTCTGTGTACGCCATCTCTAACAAGCATGGAGATGGAGATGGAGTTATCAGGAAAGAGGTATCAGGTAACCATGAGGTAGGAGGGTAAGGTTGAAACCTATTAAAACATTCACAGCAGGTTCCATTCCCTGTCCATGTCTGTCACTCATTTCCATCTCCTCCCACTGGTGGGGGGGGGGTACGGCTGCGAGGCAGAGGATCTGTGTTAAGAGTCAGGAGAGTGGTCTTTTGTCCTAACTGACAATGTGGCCTGCAACTGGTTCCTCTCCTCTTCTGTGCCCAGTTTCTCCTTCTATAGAATGGAGGAAAAGAATTTCTCCAGCACCTTACAACTCTGGCACTTTGTAATTTCATGCATCTCCTGCTGTAATCATTGGAGAAGAGTGTCACACCATGATCCATGGGGCAGAGGACATGGCACAGAATGCACCAGGCCCTGAACTTGCCCATCAGCTTTCGGCCTTGGAGGACTTGTACTAGTTTCAGCTTAAAAACATTCAGCATCTCAAATGCCAGACCACAGCTGCACAAAATAGGAAAATCTTGTTAGGAAACAGCCACAGCCCCTAGCGCTGTGGAAAACATTGCCTCAGACAAAAAGGACTTTCCCAGTGGAAACAAAAATCAGCAATATTGTGTCTGCTTATGCTGTCTGCCCAGGTGGCTCTGGCTGAATCCTGCCTACTCAGGTCCTTGGCTCTGGGCAGTTCTTTTCCACTAGATGTTGGTCTTAGTGATGAATGCAGGTTGTCTAACTATTCCGGCCCCAGCTGTCTCAGAAAAACAGACTTGGAAATCATTTTCAAGTTCAACTTTGGACTGCCTGGCTTCTAAATGCTTCCTCTGGAGGTTTAAAAAGAAAAATCATGGAATGCTTTCACTGTGGGAGAGTCTTTGGGGATCAGCTTGTGATTCCTGTTTAATGCCTTGTCTGAGAACGGACATAATGTCCCAGATAGGGAAGTGCTCTGAAAGATTGCATAGAGCGGTGCATTGGGTTCGTGTTAGGAGGGGTGGGGTTGGGGATCCTGATGCCCCAAAGGCTGCTAATTAAGACTAAATTCTCTGCCACCATCCCATGGCAGGTGTTTCCACCCAACCACCCAGATGACCAGTTTACCAACCTGCACCACCTCCTAGAAGTCCAGGACTGTGAATAAACTACTTAAAAAAAACAACAACACACAACACAAATCTATTTTAAAGAACTATTATAAACACCCTTTAGAGCAGAGCAGAGCTCCCCAGCTCCTTAAAGTTACTTAATCTCTGAAACTAAAACTTAGGTCACATTTACTCCTTGGAAACCAGTTAGAGTTGTTTAGAAAGAGCTACATGTTTTCCAGTGAGAGCCAAGGGGCTATCTGGTCGGGACGTCTGTAAGCAAAGCAGAGCCTCTGCCAGCTCAGGGGCTCCCCAAGTGCCACCCCCTCTCCAACTCTACCTCCTCTCCCTAAGCATTCTGGATCACTCAATATACTGGAAATAGCCACCTTAACTACAGAGGAGGCTTGATTGATGGATTGACTTTTGGAGACAGGCTCTAACTCTGTAGCCCAGGCTATGTCAGTTGGTATTAGAGGCTTGTAGCACCATTCCTGGCTAGAATTCTTCAGAGAATTTTTGTTAAACTAGAAATGATCAAATCCTAGACATCACTTGTGGACCACAGATTGTTTTTTTTTTTTTTTTTTTGGTCTTTTCGAGACAAGGTCTCCTTGTAGCCCCAGCTATCCTGGAACTCACTCCGTAGACCAGGCTGGCCTTGAACTCACAAAGATGCGCCACCACACCTGGTGACAGATTTTTTTTTTTAAATAAAATGCAAAACACATTTATGGGAGAAAACTTGAAACATGGGATTTGTTTGTTTTTGAGGTACTGAAGATTGAATTTGCATGCTAGACCATGCTCGACCACTGAACTACAATCCCCAGCCCTCAAAACCTTATACAAGGACTGGATAAACTCATCACAGATAGCTGTGCTGTCTGATACAGTCACCAGTGACCACCTGTTGCTCTTGAGCATTTGACATGTGGTTAATCTGACTTGGGGTGCTAGAAGCTTAAACTACACTGAATTTTTATGATCTAATATAAAAACACATTGCGAAGCCGGCAAGATGGCTCAGTGGTAAAGCTACTTGCTACCAAACCTGATGACCTGAGTTTGGTCCCCAGGACTCGGGCAGTGAAAGGAGAGAACCAACATCACGAGTTGTCCTCTTACCTCCATGCATGCTTTGTGGCACATATCTACATGCTTACAGGCATACACACTATAAAAATATTAATATTTTTTTCAGGGCTGGAGAAATGGCCTAGCGGTTGAGAGCGCCAACCGCTCTTGCAGAGGACCTGGGTTTGATTCCCAGCACCCACATGGCGGCTGTGAACCCATCTGTAACTCCATTTGCAGGAGAACTCCAGTTCCAGGGGAATCTGACACCCTCTTCTGACCTCCGTGGCATTGCATGACACGGTGCACAAACCTACATGCGGACAGTACATTCATACACATACGAAAATAAATAAATAAAATTTAAAAATATACTAATTTTTTTAAAAACATTGTACAACATATCATCAATACCTTAAAAATACTTATTACATGCCTAAGATTATATTTTGTGTATATTGTTTAAAGAATATATTATAAAAGTTATTTTGGTTTCTTTCCCTTTTAAAAAGATTTTATCTATTTTATGTATATATATATGTGTGTGCCTGAGTATACGTAAGGATACCATGTGAGTGCAGGAGCCCACAGAAGTCAGAATATGGCATCATATCCTTGGAACTGGAGTTGTAGGAGGTTGTTAGCACCCATGTGGATCCTGGGAACCAAAGTCAGCTCCTCTGCAAAAGCATTAAATACTCCTAATCACTGTGCCATCTATTCAGCCCCTCTTTTTCCCCTTTTAAAGAAAGCTGCTAACAGGTATAATTCTGTAAGTGCACACATCACGTTCTTATTGTGTGTACTAATCTAGATAAACCATGGTAACATTTTGGTCTATTTCCCTCATTTTGCGTGTGTATGTATTTGAGAAAAGCGGCTCCAGGGTAAAAGCCTAAGTTTGACTTTTCAGGCCTGACGATTTAGTCAATGACAAAGGCTAACAAGGCAAACCACACCAAATACTGCCCTCCACCTAGACTTGGGACCTAAGCAGGGCAAACTGACCCTGTAAGGAGAGGGAACTGTGGAGGACTGGGCCCCACAGCCTGTGCTCCTCACCTACTTCCAACACTAGCCCAGAGTTAAGGTTCCTAGGTTTCTCTATCTGAGGCCTTGGGCAGAGGTCTTCTCCGGGCTCTGATGAGACCTCCCCAGGAGGACCAGGAAGCCTCCAGGTACTGCTCTCCAAAATGACTCACAATCCAGGACTTTTTTTAATTAAATTTATTTATTATTTTTTATGTGTATGAGTGTACTGTCTGCATGTAGGTTGGTGCACCCGTGTCGTGCAATGCCGCGGAGGTCAGAAGAGGGCATCAGAGTCCCCTGGAACTGGGGTTAAAGACGGTTGTTAGCTGCCATGTGGGTGCTGGGAATCAAACCCGGGTCCTCTGCAAGAGCAGCCAGTGCTCTTAACTGCTGAGCCATCTCTCCAGCCCCGATCTAGGACTTCTTTTTTGGTCTTTTCAAGACAGGGTCTCCCTGTAGCCCCAGCTGTCCTGGAACTCACTCTGCAGACCAGGCTGGCCTTGAACTCACAAAGATCCGCCTGCCTCCTGCCTCCCAAGTGCTAGGATTAAAGGCATGTGCCACCACACCCAGCTCCGATTTAGGACTTTTCTACCCCCTACCCGTATCCCAGAGTCCTGCCAGAACCTTTGGTTGGGGAGTCCCTGGTATCTGTGCTGAGCCCCTCAGTGACGTGCTGTGGTGTGGGGTACCTTTGAAGTAAGTGACCACCAGGTTCCATTACTGTTGCCTTCCTTTGGGCTCATGGTTGCTGCCGGCAGCTGCTCTGACATCTGGCGGTTCAGTACTCTCTTCTGCTCCAGCTCGGCTGAACAGTTATTTTTAAAAGCAAAATCAGAATCATACTGAAATACAACTTTAGACAGGTGGCCACAATTTATGTTTGGATTTAGGATGATTCTACTTTATGGTGGTACAAAATGAAAACCCAGACAATTGTTCTCTCATTCTCAGGAGAGTACTTGGTTAATTACGGGCATTTGCTATCATTTGGACTGCCCCCCTCCCACCCCCAGGACCACGTGTTCAAGGCTTGGCCTTATCCCATGGCGTTATCAGGAGGTGGTGGGGTCTATTGTGGGGGAATCAAGGTCATTGGAATTAAGCCTTCAAGGGCGGCAGTGTGACCCTCATCCCTTCATCTTTCTTCTGCTCCCCAGCCTCAGGGTGAGTGGATTTTCCTCTCTGAGCATTCCTGCCACCACCTGCCATTTTACAACTCAGGCTGAAGAGCAACATGCCAATTGATCATGGACTAGAACCTTCCAAGTTTTGAGCCCCAAATAACCATCTTTTATTGTAAGTTGATTAACTTGGGCACTTATCAGTGACAGTGACCTTCTCAACTGTAGGCTAATGGAAGTGTGTTTAAGGGTGGCTAGATTAAGCAGTAGGATTTGTTAAGTCCAAGTGTATCAGGTGCATTTTCTTTTTTTTTTTTTTCTTTTTTTTTTTTTGTTTTTTTTCGAGACAGGGTCTCCTTGTAGTCCCAGCTGTCCTGGAACTCACTCTGTAGACCAGGCTGGCCTTGAACTCACAAAGATCCGCCTGCCTCTGCCTCCCAAGTGCTAGGATTACAGGCATGGGCCACCACGCCCGGCTAGGTGCATTTTCAGGTGAGGATATTTTCAATCTAAAATGACTTTATTGGGATCTGACACCATTCTCAGTGAAGGACTGTATGTATCTGTTTCAGTCAAGGTATCCACAGGAGAGAAATAATACTGTCAAATTGGAAAAAATTCAGGAGTGTTTTTCTCTCTCTCTCTGTCTCTCTCCCTCCCCCGTGTGTGTGTGTGTGTGTGTGTGTGTGTGTGTGTGTGTGTGTGTGTGTGTGTATGCTGTACATGTGTGTGCTAGGGATCAGTCCCGTGGCTTTGCGCATGTTCTGCAAGGACTATCAGTGAGCTACATCTCCAGCAAGCAGAAACTGCCCTCCACACCCAGTAAATGAACTTTCAATTTTCTAGTCTAAGTTTATTGGGAAATGAAGAAAATGCTCTCAGGCTAAGTACTCCCGGAGCTGGGGGCCTAGACTTGTGTCAGTGAGACAATGACACAGGAAGAGGGAGGGGTGGTCTTGAGTACATTGGACCTATCTAAAAGCCAAGGAATACTGAATTTCACCAGAGATCAGGCTTTATGGGCAGCTGAGCAGCTGTGTTCAAACTCAGGCTGTGGTACTTATTGACAAGTTCTTAAGAGAGAACTGTGGAAAACATCAAGAAAAGGTAGAGCCACGGTGGGGACATGCTAAGCAGAAGGCGGTCATTTTATAGAACAGGAAACAGTCTGTTGCAGGGTTTATTATACCTTCTGAAGAAAAAGCAGTTTAGAATTTTGGAAGAAAGCAATTTGAATATAAGCTGCTGACGATATTATCTGTCAAGTCTCTGGAAATGCAGGGGACTCTGACTACAGCCAAGCCCAAGGGCAAGCAAGCCTTTCTGACTAGAAGGTAAGTGGTCCACAAGGAACCTTCCAGCACAGTGCCTGGTACACACACACTTAATTGGTTGTGGATGTCTAGCCAGAAACACCTCCAAGCCCCTTCAGTCATTGTTTTGACCAGCAGATCTTTATGGAGCCTCTTGTTCTAGGCCAGTGTAGCACTAGGCACCAAGAGAGCTGAGCATAAGATGCACCAGGGTCTCAACCACCAGGGTTTTGGTGGCCCAGTGCATGGACAAACTAATGAGGGCATCTCTGAGCTTCCAGTGTAAAAAAGCTCCCCGAGGGGAGGAGCTGATCAAAGCGTGTGAGCGAGGATGGAGAGGGGCCGAGAGAGACTTTAAATGGAAGCCTGAGGAAAGAAGCATGGGCCGAGAGGAAGGCCTGGGAAAGAGGACTAGGAGTCTCCATATTGGTTACCTTTCTTCCTACTGTCACAAAGTACTGTGAAGAAACAACGTAAGGAAGAAAGCTCTGTTCACTCTTGGTTTCAGAGAGTTCTGTCTGTATGCCATGGCTCCGTGTGCTTGCACAGAACATGGCAGTGAGTGTGTGTGAGAGGAGATTCTTGTGGCCAATAGGAAGCAGGGAGAGAAAGGAAGGCACAAGGGACCAAGCATAGCCTTCAAGGGCATGTAAGAATCTACTTCCTCCAATGAGGGCCTGCTGTCTACAAGTTTCCAGAACCTCCCAGAATAATGTCAACAGCTGGGGGCCAAACAACCAGTACATGAGCCTGTGGAATTATTTATATTCAAGCTCTAACATTCCTAAACCCAGTAACACCAGTAACAGGAATTCAACAAATTCCCCCCCACACCTTCCCCGCCTTGTCTCTGTTACACTATTGTAGACCAGACTGACTTCAGACTCATGATCTTCCTGCCTGTTTCCCGACCACTGGGACTACAGGCATAATAACTGAATATGCTACCACACCTGATTGGCATAAACTGTAAGGACTTACCACTCTGTCTCTGGAATACACCCACAGTGTTGGTTTTTTCGCTTGGATTTGCTGAGGAAGATAGAATTGACATGTTCAGGACCTTTTACCTCAGCTTTGCCTCCTGCCCTTCTCTGGAATGGAACTCAGCAATTCCTTCCATTCCCAGCCCTTCTAACTGCTCAGGTTTCCAGCGAAATATTTTCTAGTATAGCAGAACTGTCAGGGGGCCAGGTTCACGTCTAAGTCCAGGGGAATCTGGACACAGCACAGTAACCTGTAAGAACTCAGTGTTCCACAGTTCATCCCCATTGAACTGAGCTCTCTGAACTTCCCATCGCCAACCACTCATGGGCCCTTCGAGAGCCTGTTATTTATTTATAATGCTCTCCTGGCTGCAGATTTAAGATAAAAAGTACTCTCCAGCAGAAAGAGTGTGAAATAATAGCATGCATCAGATCCTGTGTCAATGAGAGGAACTGGGAAGATAACTTGCTTACAAGCAGCCTAAACATCATGTGGACCAAACATCAGAGGGCTGAGACAGAAGCAAGGACATAAAAGATACTAAAAAGGTCAAATGGGATAGAGGGATGGCTCTGTGGGTGAAGTGCTTGCCATGCAAGCATCAGACCTTGAGTTTGGACCGCTATCACTCATGTAAAAGCTGCCTATAACCCCCATGCTGGAAGGAAGTCGGCAAGGGTCAGGGTCAGGTATAGGGACAGGGTGGAATCCTGAACTCCAGCCAATTAGCAAACTCCAGGTTAGATGAGAGACCTTGTCTCCAAAACTAAGATGAAGGGGCTGAGAGATAGCTCAGTAGTTAGGAGGATGTAGGTCCAGATGACCCAAGTTAGGTTCACTACCCTTATATCAGGTGGCTCATAAATGCCTGTAGCTCTAGCTCCAGGGGATCTGAGGCCTCTGTCCTCCATTGGTTTGAACACTTATGTGCACATACCCACACACAGACACACAAACATACATATAGTTAAAAATAATAAAATTTTGGGGCTGGAGAGATGGCCTAGCGGTTAAGAGCGCCGACCGCTCTTACAGAGGACCCGGGTTCGATCCCCAGCACCCACATGGCGGCTGAGAACCGTCTGAATCTCCAATTCTGGGAGAACTCCAGTTCCAGGGGAATCCGAGACCCTCTTCTGAACTCCGTGGCGTTGCACGACACGGG
This sequence comes from Rhizomys pruinosus, assembly GCA_009823505.1. Lineage (NCBI taxonomy): Eukaryota > Metazoa > Chordata > Mammalia > Rodentia > Spalacidae > Rhizomys > Rhizomys pruinosus. The sequence continues at coordinate 221,106 of VZQC01002021.1, read as the reverse complement.
TGCACAGACTTGCATGCAGACAGTACATTCATACACATACAGAAATAAATAAAAAAATAATAATAATAAAGTTTTTTGCTGGGCATGGTGGTGCACGCCTTTAATCCTAGCACTTGGGAGGCAGAGGCAGAGGCAGGAGGATCTTTGTGAGTTCAAGGCCAGCCTGGTCTACAGAGAGAGTTCCAGGGCAGCTGGGGCTACAGGGAGACCCTGTCTGGAAAAAGACCAATAAATAAATAAATAAATAAATAAATAAATAAATAAAATTTTTATTAAAAAAATACAAGGTGAAGAAAGACAGAGGAAGACACATCATGTTGGCCTCTGGCCTACACACACATACCACAAGAACATGTACCTATACTTCACACACATGCACACACACACACACACACAAATCAAAGCAGGGGTGGGGATGTAGCTGCTACGTAATATGCCCAAGGCCCTGGGTGCAATTCCCAGCATAACAAAGACAAAATAAACAAACAAAAAAACCAAGCCAAATCAATAGTAAGAATACAAAGAAATCTGGTTGGCCTGTTATGGGCTTGCCTAAACTCCCCCAAACAGATTTCTATATCATGTTGTTTACACCCCTAGATTCTCCCTGCATGACCAGACACTCAGTGTTTACTTGCCAGTTGAACAATAAATACATGTCTACTTAGACTGGCTTGTCTCAACTATCTGAGGTTTTGACTCTTCTGCCCACACTTTTTGAAGTTATAAATACCCGGTGCTGCACATTCGAACACCTGAGTTTAAATATGTGAGCACCTGGGTCCCCATATGATATTGTGCAGCAAAACCTCTGGGCTTGTTGATGATCATGAGATAAAGATAAAATCATGGGCTGTGTGTGTGTGTGTGTGTGTGTGTGTGTGTGTGTGTGTGTTTAGCTAAGACAGAAGAGATCACAATGGAATTCCATAATGGAAAACTTCAAGTTGCAAATATTTATCATGAGGTTTCCCTCAAGATAAATCAGATCAGTTGAAGTAGACCCTGGCCTGTGCTGTCCTGTTACCATCGGCCATGCCTTCTGAGTCTGCTATGAGTTTGAAGAGTCCCTCCAGTCCTCAACAGCTTGCTGTCCTCTTTCCCAGCTCAGGGGCTCTCCATGTAGATGTCATGACTTTGTGAAAGAACAATGACAGTGCTGGGGCTGGAGAGATGGCTTGGCGGTTAAGAGCGCCAACTGTTCTTGCAGAGGACCCAGGTTCGATTCTCAGCACCCACATGGCAGCTAAGAACTGTCTTTAACCCGAGTTCCAGGGGAATCCGGCGCCCTATTCTGACCTCCATGGCATTGCATGACAAAGGTGCACCAACCTACATGTAAGCAGTACACTCATACACATAAAAAAATAAATTTTAAAAAAGAACAATGACAGTGTTTACTTCTATGGCTGTCTTACAGGAAGGAAGATACTGTCCTCCATGATTTTTCCACTCAGGAGATGATGATGTGCTAGGTAATTCTACAGGAGGACTAGGCTCATTGAAGACCACAGTGAAGTAGTCACTGCCTTCAGTGCGGTTCTGAATACTCCAGAGAGGAAGGTGACTCACAGGGCCATATAATGAAGTTGCTTGCTTGGATTAGGAAGAGATTATTTCCATGTGGCTCCAGTGGGCTTGAGATGGCCCTGGGTAGAGAGCTTAGGTGTGAGGAACATGCAAACACCCAACTTTACAGGGACGCCACTCCTCCCTCCTGGCGAGATACCCAGGCCAGGGCTGTAGGAAATAGGGGTGTTCCTGGGGACGTGGCTCTCAGACTGGCTGTGGGGACAGGGATGCTTGAGGTCCTGCTGCCTGAGATGGGAGGCTCGGGGACAAGGAAGAGTTTGGTGGCCAGAAACTTTCACCATTTGAAGACGAACAACAGGTTGTAAACTTTCTTTCCATGGTTACTGGAGTGTGGGTTGGAGATAAAGACTTTCATGGAGCCGGGCATGGTGGCGCACGCCTTTAATCCTAGCACTTGGGAGGCAGAAGCAGGCGGATCTTTGTGAGTTCAAGGCCAGCCTGGTCTACAGAGTGAGTTCTAGGACAGCTGGGGCTATAGGGAGACCCTGTTTCAAAAAGACTTTCATGGAACACAGCTCCAGACACAACTATGACAGATTAATCTGTGTATGGAGTATTTGACCACACATGCTAAATTTGTTGGAAATCACCTCTTGGCTCTAATATCTGTTTACACACATGTTGAAAAGACTAGGTTTCTGTTTTCTGACATTTTAATAGCCTGAAATAAAAATCCAACAATGAGAGACAGCAAATGCTTTCTTTTGACTAGGGAAGGTGGAAAGTGGGGAATTAAAACGTATCTTGTACCATCATCAGTTAAATAGATTTAGTGGAATTGCCTGGCCAGGGAATATCCCATTACACAGAAAGAAACTGGCTGCATTTCCAACTTGCTAACAAACATAGGGATCAACTTCATGATTTGGGCTGATGTTGTCTCTATGTTTCTTTTTTTTTTTTCCTTTTCTTTCCCATTCTTTATTGAAAATGAAAGCTCTTTGTGGGCAATCTCTGTAAACTTTTAGAGCAATCTAGCAGGACACACTAAAGACACTTCAAACCCATAATTCTGAGCTGTAAAAAGGATCTGGAGGACTGATCAAAGGTGAGCTCCCCTTTTATGACCTCTTCTTCAAGGGCCCTTCCCTCTCCCTGACAGTTTCATAGAAGCCTTTCTTTTTTCTCCGTCCAGATCAAAGTCTTAGATGCAAGGGTCTCTCCACCCCCAACCTGGCACGGAAGGAAGGGATTATCCTGGAATTAAAAACCTCAGTAAAGGGGTTTTCCACCTCCTGGGGTTAGGGGGTGCCAAAGCTAGAGACCATAGAGATCCATAGAAGCAGATCAAGACAAGGATAGGGGTTAAATCAGGGTGACCTTTCTCTCTGGTCTTACAATCCCTTTCTCTCCCTCTCCCTTTCCCTCTCACCTCTAGTTTTCAAACAGAAATTCTTTGATCTTTGGTGCACAGTTTTAGTTAATATCTACAAGCTGCTACAAACATGTTTGTTTACCACTAAACTTCCCCTTCCTTCCCAGCCATGAGAAGGCTAAGCTACAATCTTCACTGTTTAGCTCATTGGAAGCTCTCCCTAAACCCCAAGAACAAGTCCTCAGGGATCTGAACTGTAGTTGGACAGGAGCTGCAGGATACACCCGCAGCCCTGTCCACTGGTGAACCTCCTTCGCTACCACCCATTCCTTCCCTTCCTTGGCAGGTCCTGGGAGCAAGTAAGTTTCCTGGAAAGGCTGGAGATGCCCCAGTCCCAGGATACTCTGTGCCCACTCCTGAAGAAACACACCTAGAGATAAATCTTACCAGGTGTGGAATCTGCAACAGTTCCACACTCAGCCCAACCCAGCACAGCAAGCTCTCATGGGAATGGTGTTAATAGAGGCAGAGTACAAGAGTTCCCCAACTCATGGAGTCTTCTTCTTGGAAGGAACTCAAGGGAGCATCTAAGACCTTTCCCACCATGGGACAGAAAAAATCCTACAGGAAGGCAGGCAAAGCCTTGGTCACCTGGAGAAAACTGCCTGTAAACCAGAAAAGAAAAGAAGAGAAGAGAAGAGAAGAGAAGAGAAGAGAAGAGAAGAGAAGAGAAGAGAAGAGAAGAGAAGAGAAGAGAAAAGAAAATAAGGAAATACTTTGCTGCTCTACTGTCCAGTGGACTACCCACAATGGACATTAAACTACTGAAAGCTTTGGTCCCTCTGGGACTGCTAGCTTAATGTGGCCTTGATAGGGTTTACTGACAGTGGGTTTAGAACTGCACACCTCCCCTTCCTGGACATTCTGGCCCTGTAGGTCTCTCTCCCTTTAGTATCCGACTCCCAAATAAAAGCCTCTGCTTCCCCAAAATGCAGCTCCTCGCTGTTCTCCCTCCCCCTCTCTCTGCATACTGCCCTGTGCCCTGCCTGCCTGGAGCACATCCCACCCTCCTCTTCCTGCTCAGCTTTACAAGCCCATTTCCAGCCCTACCTCTCTTCCACCTATAGGACTTATTACCCACTCAGCATTCTTGCTATTTGAAGTATGGCTGTGCACTAGCAACACGGCCCCACCCCAGCCCCACTTACTCAGATTTGCGTTCTAAGAAGATAAGCTGATGGTATGTGCGCACAATACTATGTGTTCTTAACTGGTGTTTCTTAAAGTGTGGTGTGGGAAATCCAGCTTGAATTGAGGGCTGTATTTCCAACTAGCGCCGCATGGCCAAGAGTCTGGCTCCACCCCAGGGAGGAGCAAGCAGCACGGCCTAGGTGTGCGATGCTGGGTGGAGCAAGGTGTGCAGTGGCGCATAGTTGGGGGGTTCATAATTGGTCCTGGGAACTGACGTCATTTGGTTTATAAAAGCAAGCTGTGGCAACCAGTAAATCAAATTTCAATTAACATCATCACCGAGTTCCCGGCCGATATTTTTATTAATTATTGCGCACATGCAGGATAAGGTAGGCCTGAGTTTTGTTCTGGTGGCCAGTGGGCTGGAAAAAGGTTCCCTTTGTGGACCACCAACCTGGGTAGCTGGTGTTGTGAGTGAAATTCCTATCCCGGCTCTGAGCAGGTTCGGAAGTCACAGCCAAGAGTGGAACACGTGTCTCGTGGGTCCGGGCTAAGAGCCTAAGTTGGAGTTACCATTCAGGTTGGGCTGCGGGAAGTAGCCGGCTGGTCTCTGCACGGAGGAGCCAGCTCCCCACAGTGTCCGCAAAGCGGGCAGTGTGTCCCCATCCCCCTTAGCAGGGCCGCGTGGACCCTGCTCGGCATAAAAAGAGAAGCTTCCTGGTGGCGCACGCCTTTAATCCTAGCACTTGGGAAGCAGAGGCAGGCGGATCTTTGTGAGTTCAAGGCCAGCCTGGTCTACAGAGTAAGTTCCAGGACAGCTGGGACTACAGGGAGACCCTGTCTCGAAAAAGATCAAAAAAAAAAAAAAAAAAAAAAAAAAAAAGAGAAGCTTCCTACAGTGTGGGCCTTGGACCAGCCTCACCATTACCTGGACATTTGATAGGTAGATTCTCAGACCCACTGATACAGAGACTCTGGAAGTAGCAGTCAATAACTGACTTGGACCAGCCCTCTACATGACTCTAAGACAGATTCGAGCTTAGAGCCACACATAATTCTTATCCTCTTCACAGACCAGCTTTGTGGGCATGTGCCCATGGAGTAATATACTCTTTGGTGCTGTCTTAAGATTCTTTTTTTTTTTCACATAAATTTATTTATTTATTTTTAACAAATCTAGACCCATGTTCCCGCTCATTCCCCCACCCCACCAGAGCTCTGCCAAACATGCTTTCCATCTCTTAGTCTTTCTCAATATTTTCCATGGGGAAGTTGACTGTTTTGAGCAGAAGTTCACTGTTTCAGTCAGTTCTTTGATGCAGTATTTTCTGTTGTTGTTTCCAAAATGCATTATGCCCAACTGCTTTGTACAAAAGCTCAGGGGGCCCTACACAAGAAATACTTACAACTGGGTAATTGGCACTAGCATCCACAGATGAGTGATACCATGCATCGTTTGTTTTTCTGAGACTGTGTTACTTCACTCAGCATGATGTCCTCTAGCTCCAGCCATTTTCCTGCAAAGCTCGTGATGTCGTCTTTCTTTACTGTCTTAAGATTCTTGATTCAACCATGTCTGATGAGGCCGTAGAGCCTGTAGTGAACAGCAGAGATAATGCACAATGTGTGAGACCAATGCCCCCGGGCCCGTTCACAGTGAGAGAAGTTGGATGGGTGCTCAGGTGAGGTAACTACAGTGACCAGAGTGGGAGGTCATAACAGGCACGAAGAAGCCCTTTTTACTGAAAACATTGACTCCTCACCTAAGCTCTCCTGGTATCTAGAAGATGAAAGCCTGGCACCTCTGCCTTCCCTTGGCGTCTCTCTCCTTTGCTCTGCGTCACCCGCTCACCTCTGCACATAGGCATGTTAAGCATTTTAAGGAGTGTCTGTCTAGAAACCAGTGAACCCTGACCTATCTCATCCCCTTCAAAGCTGAAGGTGCAAAGGGGAGAGTAATTGAGACATCTTACTGTAAGCCTTTACGGTATCCTGTGCCAGACCCCCAAATGGTGCCTAAAGGCCCCCAGTCATTGTCTGCAGTCACCGGGGATTCCAGGAACAGTAGGGTCTAGATGAAAGCAGTTATCCTTGATGCTGAGGCTGTACCCTGGAGGGACAGCGATCATCTCCTGAGAATCGGCTTGAATCTTCCGACAATAAGGACTTGTTCACACCACCTTTCAAGACCTGAGCTGAGGCAAGAATGGGTGGCCCACACTCTGACCAGGACAGTTTGATTAGGCATTCCCACTTTGGTCTTTGCCCCAGTTATTCCTCTATTTAAACCTAAAGCTTGATGTCAGTATCCCGAAGACAGTTTTGGGGGTCAATGGACCCCTTTTTTGCTCCTTTCTCCAATATGAATTGATTAACTTTCCTCAGTCCACTTCTCTCTACTGCTCATCTCTTTGATTGGTGCATTGGGACTGATGGCTAGGTCCCTTAGGGTTGCTGGAGCTGGGGCTTCCGCCCGAAAACAGCACTGACAGGATGGTAACTTGGCTAAGCAACCCTCTCTTAGCATCAAAACGTCCTTTGGGCACAGAAGGGGACAATTGTATTTTAAGATACACAAATGGCCAAGGGATGTTATCATATTCGTTCATTCTTTCTTTCTTTTGGGGGAATGGGTTTTGAGATGGGGTCTCCCTGTAGCCCTAAATGGCCTGGATCTCCCTATGTAGATCAGGTTGGCCTTGCTCTCTCAGAGATCGACCTGCCTCTGCTTCACTTTAGTGCTGGGATTAAAGGTGTGTGCCACCATGCCTGGTATCACATTCTTTCATTGTATGAGCCTGGAAATCATGACATAGAAGGAAAGGGACAGACAGGACAGCCCTGGTCCCTTCTCTCTCAGCCTTCTCTTCCTTGGTGAGTCAGAGGGCAAAGAGTGTTGGCAGAATGTGTTGAAAAGCTAAATAAAAACAATTGGGTACATCTCATGCAGAGTTTCCACTGTTCTCATGAGAACAATCAATATGCATGTCTGAACTGTCATGTTAGCGATCCACATGCAAAGTAAATGTTCGTGTATTTGCATTTAAAACCAGCATTACACAGCAGAAGAAAAGGTAAAATTCCTGTTAGAAGCTCATTTTTTAATTTTTTCTTTACAACAAATGGCAATAATAATAATAATAATAAACACCAGGAGAAGTCACAGAGACTGCAAAAGACATGAAGACTTTAAATCTGAACACCTCTGGTAGATTTTCATCCTACTTTGTGTGTGTGTATGTGTGTTTGTGTGTGTGGAGTCGGTTCTCTCCTTTCACCTTCACATGAGTTCTCATCTTTCCCCGGATTCTAGGGATCATACTCAGGTCATCAGGTGTGTGCAGCAAACACTTCGACTTGCTGAGCCATCTCCTACCCAGCTCCCTGCTCTTTTTCACAGAGTCAAAAAGATCTGTTGACCTGCTATTATCCAATAAGGCTAGAAGTTACCCAAACCCCACTAAAATTCTCCTAGACCCTGTATAAAAGGCCTTTTCCCTCCCACCCCAGCATGCTGGTTTACCGCCCCCAATAAAGTCTTGGTTTTCAAAAAAAAAGATCTGTTGAGTTATTTATTTTTACCTTCCTTCAACTTTTGAACCTCAACTTTTGTGCTCTTGCTAACCTCTGACTTTTTAAAAAGTCCACAGCAAGTCGGGCTTGTTGGTACATGCCCATAATCCCAACATTCTTGAGACAGAAGCAGGAATATTAAAAGTTAGCAAGATCTGCTTAAAATAAGTTGGTGAGGTTTTCGATATACATTCTTGATTTGTGCTCTCCTTGCAGCGTTTGTGTGGTTCCTCATAGAATCTGTGCTAATCAGCAGAAAGACTGTTTTCTTTGGCTGTCTCCTCTTTTTCTCACCAGGATCATTTGCAATTTTAGGTTCTGGGTTTTATTTTAGGTCCATCTTGTTTTATCCCTACCCCTTTTCAAGGTTCTCACTATGACAGCATCTATTTTGAACTTTTTGAAATCTGTTTCCCTCAGTGAGTTGGAAGAAACATGCCCGGCCTTAATAGAACGGACTTTCCCTCCCACCCACACTGTCACCATTTCCACAGCACCAACAGAATAGAGCCGGAAGCACGCTTCCCTTTGCTGTTACCTGCACCTCCGGCAGGTCACTTCAGACTTTGCTAAATTAATTTTTTTTTTTTTTTGGTCTTTTCGAGACAGGGTCTCCCTGTAGCCCCAGCTGTCCTGGAACTCACATTGTAGACCAGGCTGGCCTTGAACTCACAAAGATCCACCTGCCTCTGCCTCCCAAGTGCTAGGATTAAAGGCGTGCGCCACCACGCCCGGCTAAATTAATTTTTTTTAGAGGTATGATTTCCACACACCTATTTTTAAAATACTTTTATTATTCTTTGTCTATGAATGTATTGCCTGCATGCACATAAGTGTACCTGTGTTGTGCAATTGTCCATGGATATCACAAGGCATTGGATCCCTTGGAACTGGAGTTATGGACAGTTGTTAGCTGCCTTGTGGGTGCTGGGAATGAAACCTGGGTTCTCTGCAAAAGCAGCCAGTGCTCTTAACCACTGGGCCATCTCTCCAGCCCCATACAGAGACTTATTTTTTTTGACACCTACTTTTTTATTATTATTATTTTTTATGTGTATGAATGTACTGTCTGCATGTAGGTTGGTGCACCCGTGTCATGCAATGCTGTAGAGGTGAGAAGAGGGTATTGGATTCCCCTGGAACTGAAGATAAAGATGGTTCTTAGCTGCCATGTGGGTGTTGGAAATCCAACCCTGGGTCCTCTGTAAGAGCAGTCAGTGCTCTTAACTGCTGAGCCATCTCTCCAGCCCTAATACCTATTTTTTTTTAACTCAAAATTTGCCATCTATTCTGTCTCTGTGCAACCTTTCCAAAAATACCTGTAACAACAACACCCATCCAGTGTTCCCTTCTCATTACATGGCTTTACTATTTCTCCCCTCAGAAGGCAAGATCTATGTGCCCACCTCTTAAAAATAGATAGATCTGCCGGGTGTGGTGGCGCACGCCTTTAATCCTGGCACTCGGGAGGTAGAAGCAGGTGGATCTTTGTGAGTTCAAGGCCAGCCTGGTCTACAGAGTGAGTTCCAGGACAGCTGGAGCTACAGGGAGACCCTGTCTCAAAAAACAAAAAGCAAAACAAACCAAAAAAAAGTAGATAGGTCAGTGGCTTTGGCAGAAGAGGTGCTTTGCGATTTCCAAACTTCTACTCATTCAGCTCTCTCTGAGGATCTAGGTCTTGGATCCCAGCAATAATTCAGGGGAACCAAACTAGGTCATGAGGAGCCACACGGAGAGGCTGCCTGGAGGTGTTCTGGATGGTATCCTGAAGTTCCAGCCAATGGGCAGAAGTAATAGCCAGGTACATAAACAAAGGCACCTCCTAGCTCCAAACCCAGCCAGACTTGGCATCTTTCCTACTAAGGTCCCTGACATTGTGGAGCAAGGATAAGTCATCTCTATGTTGCCGTCTCTCAATTTCTGACCCACAAAACCATGAGTAAGAATATAGTGATTATTGATTTTTTTTAATTATTGATTTTTTTAAGCTACTAAGTTCTGGGGGTGGTTTGCAAAGCAGCAATGGAAAAACTTACACAACCATTAAAACTTACACAACCATTAAAACTTACACAACCATTAAAACTTACACAACCATTAAAACTTACACAATCATTAAAACTTACACAATCATTAAAACTTACACAACCATTAAAACTTACACAATCATTAAAACTTACACAATCATTAAAACTTACACAATCATTAAAACTTACACAACCATTAAAACTTACACAACCATTAAAACTTACACAATCATTAAAACTTACACAATCATTAAAACTTACACAATCATTAAAAGCACATTAACCAAGAAACAAAAATGAAGGCTAATTAAGAATGCATCATCGCTACCCTTCTCCTAGCTCAGTCCTTGGTTTACCACACTCTCAAGAGTTATTCCACACATAGAAGTAAAGTCATGGTTCATCCACCCGTAGTCATTGGGCAGAAATTGAAGGTCGTTTGTATACTTACACAGGGTCTTTCTGTATAGCTCTGGCCCATCTAGAATTTCCTATGTAGATGAGGCTAGCCTTGAACTCAGAGTTCAACCTGCGTCTGCCTCCAAATGCTAGGCTTAAATATGTGTGGCAGCATACCCACCACATCATATTTTTGTGTGAAATTTAATCTCAGTTGCGAAAGGAACTAGATTTCCCCCCACTCCCTGTTTAGTTTACTCTGTGATTTCAAGAAATAACAAAATTAAAACATGTCTCACATACTTCTCTAGCTGATTAACATAACACGGTTCTAGCTAATTACAGCCCCCCTGCTGGAAAATGCTCCCTGCTGCTCCAATTTACTGAGTCAGAGATCATTTGGAGGCAATGAGCAGAACTCATTCAAGCTGACTTGAACAAAATGAAAATTGGTTAGAAACGGAGGGGATTTGGTGGATCCCAAAGGCTGTGAGCCAGGCTGCACATGGAATGATGCCAGAAACTGCCAGCTGACATGCTCTCTCTCTCTCTCTCTCTCTCTCTCTCTCTCTCTCCCCTCCTTCTGCCTCCCTCTCTCTTCTCTCCTTAGTCACCTGTGGTTATAAGCACAGGCCTCATGCGTTTCCTTGGTTTCCTCTTATAAAGCAGGGATAAAGACAATAACAGCACTTACCTCATACGACTGCTGTGAGACTGAGTCCAAATATGTGACATCTTTGAACAGTGCTTGGCATGTTTCGAGTTTGCTTTCCTTATTGTCTTTCTTTTTTTAAACACAGTTTTTTTAAACTGTGTTTATTATTATTATTATTATTATTATTATTTATGTGTATGCATGTACTGTGCATGTAGGTTTGTGTACCCGTGTTGTGCAATGCCTCGGAGGTCAGAAGAGGGTGTCGGATTCCCCTGGAACTGGAGTCAAAGACGGTTCTCAGCCGCCATGTGGGTGCTGGGGATCGAACCCAGGTCCTCTGCCAGAGCAGTCTGGCGCTCTTAACCGCTAGGCCATCTCTCCAGCCCTCCTTATTCTCTTTCTTTGCTTCTTTAATCATGCCTTACTAGGGGTGGTCTAATCCTAACTTTACATCTATTTTATTTTGTGCGGCAATAACAAAACACTTTATGTGGATAGGATCGGGCAGCTCATAAATAATGGAAATTTACTGCTCAGAGTTCTGGAGCCCTATGCCCAAGACCAGGCAAGGCCCAAGCAAATTTGCTGCCTGGGGAGGGCTTACTGTCTATGTTCAAGATGGAGCCTGCTGCTGTATCCTCACATAGTAGAAGACAGGAAAAAGGATGACTGTTGTGTCCCCATGGGGTGGGAAAGATGGACAGACTAACAGAACTAAGATGCTCCCTTCAAGTCCCAAAGGCGTAGTTCTCACGATAATAAATCATTTTCCCCAAACTCTCCTTCTCAATCCCATCACATTGGTGTGACATACCAACGTTTGAGTTTTGGAGGAACACATGCATTTAAACCATAGCAGAAACCTATTCTGTAGCTTTTAGGACCCAATTCTCCTTTCCTAGGAGAGATCATTTTATTGAATCAGCTAGAGTCATGGTCTAATCAGCTGCAGCAGAAGGTTGATGAGTAGATTCTGCCAAAGCAGAGACAGATTGGTTCTCAATAGAGGGCTTGTGGGTCAGTACTCCCAGATGGGGAACCACCTACATCTCCACACATAGTGACCCTGGCTCTTTCAACTTTGGCTTTAGTGTCCTGCCTCCCAGGAACTATGCATCTTATTGACTGACCCAAGTGGCATGAAGATGGCTTCCTTGGCTGGCAAATACTCCTCTTTCTACATCTCTCTAGCTCTCTTTGATTGGTGATGGGGGCTCTAGCTCTCAGGGAGGCCAAAATAAAAGTCTCTGCTGCAAGATGACGTTTACAAACTCTTACCTAGATGTCCCCTCCTAAATCATTGTGACCTTTCCATCTCACACCGAAAACAGGAGAAAGAATCACTTTCCATCCTTCCCAGTGGTATTGTGAGGTTAAGCTACTGATTTCACACGTGGTGACTATTTACTTGTTGAGGTTCCTCTTGGTAATGGAAACTTGCAAAACAATGCTTAAACTTATTGATCTCACCATGGAGGAAAAGAGCATTAAACAAGAATGCTGAACAGAAAGCTAATTGGTTTAACCAAAGGATAATGAGGTCGAATGAAGGAAATCCTACTGAAGTTAAGTCTCGGTTCATTTCTACACATTAGTCCACTTCTATTAGATTTGGTCACTTAAGGTAAAATACTTGGAACAAGCATTATTTCAACCCTATTCAGAACTGCTTGAGTGTCATGGACAAGTCGATATCTCTTTAAATCCCCGGGGCAGAGCTAATTAGCTCTCCCTCCAAGGGGAGGAGATGCCTGCATCTTCCTGCCTGGTTCCAGGCCAGCCTCCAAACTGGCATGAGTTGACCTTTTCTTTGTGTTTAATATCTTGCTCATGACTCTTCCCGTAATGTCTCAGAAACCATAGGTTGCAATGGCCAGTATTCTTGGTTGTTTGGGGTGTCAGCATTACATTGACTCTCTAAGCATCTGAGCAAGGCTGTTAAACATTGTGTAATTTTAAGAGGATCCTTTCAGAGAAAACAAGAGGTTATTTTTAGGGGGGAAATGACCCATAGTTGAGTATTAGCTCTATTACCGAGAAAGGCGGTAGGCTGTTCCCATCGTTGTAAAGGCGAACGCCTGTTTCCTGTGCCCGTGTCCTTAGCTCTCTCCCTGTGATTCGTCCTTTAATGAATTGATTGCTTCTACCATTTTCATCATCAAAATTGCTCTCTGTCCATGGTTATCTCACTTATTTGAAATCTGAGCCAAAGAAGCAGCCACTTTCTCTCCATCCACTTCAACCTCACGTCGACAGAACCATCTTAATCCAATCTAATAGGAGCTTAGGAGAAAACAAGACAAGCTTGGGTGTTATTAAATCACTGCTAAATACTTAATAAACTGTAGATGGCAGAAACAATACGTCTAAACACTTCAAGACATTTGGAGACATTAATACAACATACACCAGTACCTACAGGCTTTTTACATACAAAACAGAAGCCCACAAGAAGTATCATGGTTTTTCACTAAACTCCCCTGATTACCTTCTCCGAAAAGGCTGATCGCACTTCTCCAGCTCGTTCTATTTAGGTTTCTACCATAGTGCTCACCACTCTGGTTGCATGTATGTTTTCATTTTTATAAGATAGGGTCTCAGGCAACCTATACTTGCCTGGTATTCACTACAGACCTGAAGATGACCTTGGATGCCTCATCCTGCTTCCTCTCCCCCCAGAGTGCTGAACTGACAGCTGTGCACTCGCATGCCCAGTTGACATGACGCTGAGGATGGAACTCAGGGCTTCATGAATGCTCAGCTAGCACTCTATGAGCCGAGCTCCATCCCCAGCACCAGGGCTCTGATATTTTTTAACAATTTAATTTTTTAATTGTGTATGAATGCACTGTCTGCATGTAGGTTTGTGCACCCGTGTTGTGCAATGCCGTGGAGGTCAGAAGAGGGCGTCAGATTCCCCTGGAACTGGAGTTCTCCTGGAATTGGAGTTACAGATGGTTCTTAGCTGCCATGTGGGTGCTGGGGATTGAACCCCGGTCCTCTGCAAGAGCAGTCGGTGCTCTTAACCGCCAGGCCATCTCTCCAGCTCATGGGCTGTGATATTTTTGTCACTCTTGTTCATAGTTTTTACTTATTAGTTATATTTGCTACAGAATGTATAAAGAACCCTTTCTCGATTTCTCTTACACTACTGTATTTTCAATGTCTGGAACAAAACCTTACATACAGCAAGCACTCAATAGATCTCTGTCTCAGTGTACATCCAAGCGCCTGGCTCTCCCAGTTTTCCCACCAGCTCCCAACCAACGTATCTTCCACTTTCCTGAGTCATCCTTACTATGCAATCCTACTGGCTCTCCTAATCCACACGATGGACTGATATAGGACACAGGTGCAGCTGCAGCTACTCCCAGCCATGGGATTAGCTCAGTCAGCCATTTGCTGAGTAAAGGGGGAGGCAACCCTTGGGAACTGCCGCACACAATAATTGCATTGTCCAAAGCCATTTCCCCCACTTTGAGTAGACCATGAAAAAGTCAAGTTTTGTTACAGACTTGTAGCAGGCAAATGAAGTGTAAATCTATGAAGCAGCTCATGAGGTTCAGTGATCCCCCCAGGAAGCACCCAGGAACAAGGCCCAGTGCCTATCAGCAGAGTATAGAAAACAAATCAGAGCTTCTCGAAACCACCATGTTCTTGCCAATCAGACTTCACATCTTGGCCATTTCAGTGACCTGTCACTTCTTCAGCTCTTTCTGCTTGCATCTCATCCAAAGCACAGCCAAGAGCCTCTGGCTTCCAACATTACACTCCACCTCATAAGCATTTGTAAATTCCCGTTACAACTCAATTGCTTATTTTAATTCGTCATCACTCATAGAGTATTCATTTTCTGGGGTCAGAGACTGGGTCCTGTCATTCGTTCTCTCTTCACCCAGCATAGAAACTTTCTAGTAGAACTAGAAACATATGTCTAAACTTTATGTGTTCCTTTTTTTTGGGGGGGGGGTCTTTTTGAGACAGGGTCTCCCTGTAGTCCCAGCTGTCCTGGAACTTGCTATGTAGACCAGACTGGCCTTGAACTCACAAAGATCCTCCTGCCTCTGCCTCCTGAGTGCTGGGATTAAAGGTGTGAGCCACCACGCCTGGCTTTATGTGTTCCTAAACAACCATGATTATCTAGAGAAATTCTAGTATCAAGCTGCTGTGTGTTTATATACAAGATGTTAACGAAGATGCTTGGGGAATGGTAAGCAGTGCATTTGGGTCCTTGTTTCTAGGATTCTTGCAGCTCTTTTTTTTTAACATTTAAAAAAATTTTTATTTCATTTTATTTATTTTTATGGTACAGTCTGCATGTAGGTTTGTGCACCCGTGTCATGCAATGCCACGGAGGTCAAAAGAGGGCATCAGATTCCCCTGGAACTGGAGCCAAAGACAGTTCTCAGCCGCCATGTGGGTGCTGGGGATCGAACCCAGGTCCTCTGCAAGAGCAGTCTGGCACTCTTAACTGCTAGGCCATCTCTCCAGCCCTCTTGCAGCTCTTTTATCAAAGCCAAGCCTAGGGGCCCGACTCATAAGTTCTTCCATAGAGAAGATGCCTTGCTTTCTCACAATGGCCTCGTGGCCCCCATGACCTAGTTTCTGTTTTCCTAAATTAAGGGTCCTTCCTCCCAGGGGCCAAAATTAGCCATCACCATAGTGGACTTTGAATTCAGTCAGGGCCCAGGGACCTGGCCATGAGCATCATACTTTAGGGAAGATGGAAAATATAATCCAAGATGAAAAAATGAGATTTCCCTTGCTGCCCCATGGGCACTTGAGAAGGACATACAGAGTGGGGAAAGAAATCAGACCTAGGGCTTATGCTTCCCTACTCCCAGTGTGAAATCTAGGTGGGTGAGATGTTAGGTAGTTTTGGAGAAAGCCACGAGTAAGGAATGTATATGTACTTTCCATCCCATGGCGGCTTTCTGTGAAGTTCAGCTTGCAGGTCCCATCACTGATAGGCAATAGTGACACTAAAGTCACAGTGATTCACTGAAGTAGAGGGGCAAGCAAGCAGAGGCCCTGTCAGTGATCCTAGGCCTTCTTTAGCCCTTATGCGCTGTGCAAGGGCCTGGGGTTCTAGTATGTCCCTTAGGAAACAGAGATGGTAGTTGACATAGAAGCCACTGGGCCTGATGTGGGGACTCTACAGCAAGGGATCTGAAGTGACCCTATCATGGAAAAGGATTGTAGCTGACACTGACACTGAGAAAATATAACCCAGTGAGGGGATCCCTGGGCTTTGACTGAATTCAAAGTTTACTATGGAAACAGAAACTAGCAAGACACCGGCCTCAGCAGGAGCCCACAAAGGCCCAGAGGCCAGCATAGGACAAGCAAGAGCATGTATCCAGCCACCATCTTGGGCTAAAGTTGGGTGAGAGTAATGAAGTCAGTACTCTGAGCACAGGCCCCAGGGAACCCCTCAGAACAGGAACTGACTGTGTCCTAGTTAACTACTGTTGCGATTTGAATGTGGAATGGCCTTTGTGGGCTCATGCTGAAGGCTCGGTCTCTAGCTCCTGGTGGTACTTTGATGGCCGTGGAGCCTTTGGGAGGAAGGGCCTGACCAGCAGAAGTGGCCTTTGAAGGCCCTCCCTGCCTTCGTCTTTGCTTCCTGGCCCAGCTCCTTAGGAGGAGTTTCTGCCGTACACTCCTGCCCCCTGAACACCACGCTGTATCTCCCCGTGGGATGGACTAAACCTTCCATGAGCCATGAGCCCAAATAAACCTCTCTTCCCTTAAATAATTCTTTCTGTTAGGCATTTGGTCACAGTCATGCAAAAGTAACTAATACAATCACCACTTTACTGTCATCTTTCTTTTTTTTATGGTTTACTGTCATCTTTACTCCTTTTATAGGAAAGAGAGGACATATAAGGAAGTCTAGGTCAGTTTTAGAGTTTTAGAGACCTCCTTCTCCCTCCTCCTCCCCAATACATGCCTCTGAGTTCTTTTTTTTTTTTTTTTTTTTT
>VZQC01002021.1:173699-202992 GCA_009823505.1 Rhizomys pruinosus | reverse complement strand
AGTACATTCATACACATACAGAAAAAAATAAAAATTAATAAAAAAAAATTAAAAAAAAAAAAAAAAGAAAGGTTACTCAATTTTCCCAGAGTCATACAGCTTCTAAGGGGCAGGGGCAGGGGCAGGGGCAGATTTAAAGCTAAGTGTTGCCAGGGGTGGTGGTGCGCATCTATACTTCCAGCACTGGAGAGGCTGAGACAGGAAGATTGCTATAAGGTTGAGGCCAGCCTGGGCTACATAGTGAGTGCCAACACAGCCCTGGAAGTATATATGGCAAGACACTGTCACAAAGCAAGCAAACAACCGTTATTTTTAGTGCCAGGATGCACACGGGTATCACATGTGCATGTGCACTTCCCCCCCCCCCACACACAAATTATGTTGGGAAACAAATTCTTTGTATTGAAAATGCCACACTGGGGGGGGGGTCGAGGGTGCAGACTGGGACAACTGGCCTGGCCTCATGGTTCTTTGCCTTAACACTGAGTGAAAAGGACAGGAGGAGATGGGAGAGGTGTTGAGGGGAGAAGAATGAATGGTGGTGGTTTCTTGGTATCCAACATGGCTTCCAAAATAGCAACTGAGGATAGACTTGGAGAAACATGGCTCTGTGTGCAATTTCGTGAGAGTCAAGAGAAGCAATGAAAACAACAGAAGGTCCTTCAGTCGTTCTGAAGTTCTCATTCTACCCAAAGTACCTCTTAAGACAAGCCACCACGGTAGAGGAGCTGACAGTGTCTGAGAGGCTAAAGGGTCACTTAGGGGTGATCAGGAAAGGACACCGAGCCACACGAGGCAAAAAGCCCGGGACTCTGACTCCCAGGCCCGTGCTGGGCCCCGTGCTGCCTCACTGTCCTTTAACCATCTCGAAGGTCCTCCCATCCTTCTCTCCGCTCCCTCTACCATATTTTCATTCTTTCTGGAAAATTATTGCTTTTCAGAAGAAGCTGAAGGTCAGGGAGACCAAGAGATGCCCCTTGAAACTGAGGTACACATGTAATCTGTCTCCTTCTCCCTCCCACATTCTGGATAATGGTCAGCTTATTTTGCAGAGAAAGCCTGGATTCAAGCACCGCAGGGTGTCCCTCAGCAGGAGGATCTGAGCCCATCTAACAGTCCCCCGGAACACAAACGATGCCGCTGTGCATCCTGTCTCCTTGAGGGATTTAATCATAGACATTAGGAGGAGTTGTTCCCTTTGCAGATTGTCTTTGCTTCCCTGCTTCTAGAGAAGAGGGGCATAGAGTTCATCCTCTCCCAGGCAGGGTAGAAGATATTCCCTGCTGACACATGTGGGAGAGAGAGAGAGGTGGCCGCCCACACTGGTTCAGAGGCTCTGGACCCAGGCACAGCCACCACTCCCAGGCTCCGGAAGGGTGCCATCAGAGCTTGCTTTCTCAAGCTTTGGAGTTTATTGGAAAGTTAAATCAAAATATTCCTGAGAGGGATAATAGATATTGTCAGCCATTTGAAATATAATTATTCTCAAAAAAAAAAAAAAATGAAATATAATTATTCTCTAGGTTATTTTCCCTTTTAAAGTAACAGAGGAAAAAAAATTAGATAACTAATACAGGGATAAAAGATCCATAAATTCAAGGGGAGGAAGAAGCCACGGCAGAGGCTGTGGGGATACGGGCAGACCTGGCCTGCCTCATACTTGACCTAGACCAGTGGGCCCAATGGGGTGCCGGAGTCTGTGGACCCAGAATCACCCGGGATCCAGTTAGACTCGCACATCTAGGCCTCCAAACCCAAACCCAATTAATCAGAAGCTCCAGATAGACCCCAGCAGCCTCTGTTTTAACAAGCCCTGAAGGTGACAGATTCATGGCCAAGTTTGAGAACCACTGGCTTGGCCTGTCCTTTGGGGGGTGGGGGTGGGGGACCACCTCTTACGGCTTCCTTCTCTGATCTCCAATTTGAGAGACATGAGAAATAACCATGGGATGGGGCTAGAAAAGACTCTGGCAAACTGTATAGCTCTGGTGGTGATGGGGTGGTGAGGGAGAACAGGGCTGCCATGGGGTAGAAACTTCAGGCAGAAGGGAAAAACTTGGGGCTGGAGAGATAGCCTAGCGGTTAAGAGCACCAACTGCTCTTGCAGAGGACCCAGGTTCGATCCCCAGCATCCACATGGCAGCTAAGAACCGTCTGTAACTCCAATTCCAGGAGAACTCCAGTTCCAGGGAAATCCGAGACCCTCTTCTGACCTTTGAGGCATTGCACGACACGGGTGCACAAACCTACAAGCAGACAGTATGTTCATACACATAGAAAAAAAAATAAATTTAAAAAAAAATTTAAAAAAGAAGGGGAAAAACTCGAGGCAGAGCTGGGAGAATTGCTGATGAAGTCTTCAAGTGAGGGGGTGGGGGGACTATTGGAAGTCCCCCAAGCAGGAGTGGGTTGAATGGAGAAACAGTAGTGTTAAGGCAGAAGCTTGCTAAAGAGGGTTTGGTCCCAGAGGCTCTGGGACATACACACATACACAGGGAGGAGGAGTGAGTTACTGCCTTCGCCTCAGCATCTGCTCTTGTTGGGTCAATCTGGCCAAGATGTACCTCTTGGGCCAGGTCCTTTCCTGCTTAATATCCTTCATCTCCCAGTGTTTGTCCAGTTAGCCCTGGTGGTAGAGAAAGAGGATCTGGGATCTGGTGGTGAGGCTGAAGCGGTCCTCTGCAAGTGACCGTTCCTCTGCAGCTCCCTTCCCTTGTTGCCATGCTGGGTTTTGTCTTTCCTTCCACTAGAATGGGAGCTCCCCAAGGGCAGGACTTTTCAGTGCCTTCCTTACTATTAATCCCTAAGAGCCTGGGACAGTGACAGGCCTCCTATATTAGTTACGTTTCTCATCACTGTGTAGACTTGACAAAAGCAATTTAAAGAATGAAGGAGCCGGGCGTGGTGGCACACGCCTTTAATCCCAGCACTTAGGAGGCAGAGGCAGGCAGATCTCTATGAGTTCAAAACCAGCCTGGTCTACATATCGAGTTTCAGGCCAGCTGGGGATACGGGGGACCCTCTCTTGAAAAAGACCCTCCCCCCAAAAAATGAAGGATTTATTTTGGCCCAAGGTTCAGAAGGTATAATCCATAATATAATGTCAGGGTAGCTTGGGAACTAGGGTGATTCCGTCCCTCCTGGTGGGACCTTACAGTATAGCTTGCTCATATCCTGGTGGATCAGGAAGCACTGTATTTACTTGGGTCAGGAGCAAGACAAGGCTATAACCCTCCAAGCCAGCCTCTACTGGCCTAAATTCAAGAGATAGAACTTACCTACTAAAGGTTGCATAGCCTGGGGCTGGTGAGATGGCTCAGCAGTTAAGAGCACTGACTGCTCTTGCAGAAGACCCAAGTACGATTCCCAGCACCCACATGGCGGCTCAGAACCATCTTTAACTCCAGTTCCAGGGGAATCCGATGCCCTCTTCTGATCTCCACAGCATTGCATGGGTGTACCAACCTACATGCAGACAGTACACTCATACACATAAAATATATATACATATATATAAAAAAACAAATAAAATAAAGGCTGCTTAGCCTTTCAAGAGAACACCATGGAAGCCAGGCGTGGTGGCGCACGCCTTTAGTCCTAGCACTTGGGAGGCAGAGGCAGAGGCAGGCAGATCTTTGTGAGCTCAAGGCCAGCCTGGTCTACAGAGTGAATTCCAGGACAGCTGGGGCTACAGGGAGACCCTGTCTCAAAAAGACCAAAAAAAAAAAAAAGAGAGAACACCACGGTTCAGAGACCAAATGTCCACAGCACACAGGCTTTCAGGAGATGTTTTACATTCAAACTATAATGTGTAGTAAGCAATCAATAAATATTTTTAAGAAAATGAATAAATCTTAAATTCAGTCTAATCTTAAACCTCTATGGTCTATCCATATTTATATTAATATAAAATGATTTTTTTTCTCAAATGATGGAGTAAAAAAAAAATCAATGTCTTCCACAAAGCTGGGCCTTCACATCCCCCACAACTTTGGGTGCCAACACACTACAGAACAAAGCTTCACTTAAACTCAGGCAGCCAAGAGGAGAGAGGCCATGGCTGAGGGTCAGGGCCTCTGTTTGTCTGTGTCCTAGCCACATGAGTGCTTCTACAAGATGGAAATAGAACAAAATTATATCCAAGTGTCAAAATAATGTCAGCAAATTGTCCTCGCACAGCCTGGTAGCCAAAAAGGTCTGTAAAATCTTTGTTAGATTCCAATTCCAGTGAAATTAGATGAACAAGTTATTCTGGGAACAGTCCTTGCAAAACAGAGCTCTCTTTGACCTCCTCAGAAGCCAGGCCTTACATCCTTTGTTTTGCTCCTGCTTGGCACAGTATACTCTTAGATGAATGTTTTGTGAATAAGCAATAAGGTATTGGCTTTAATAGATTTTTCTACCTATTAAAGTATATTTCATGCCTTTTGACTAAAAGTCATCCTAAAATCTATTTGGTCCCACTTCTATATTAGCAAATAGACTAGTGAACTTCTTTGTATCTTCCTATGAAAGTACACAATCTCAAAAACAGTTATCTGCAAGTACCCTAACCTGGCCCTGACCACGTGTCACTAAAGGAGGCTGCAAAAGTGGTAGAAGACTGGATTTGTTTCAACCCCAGGATCATATGGGACATTCATAAAATTCCTGGCTTATTGTGGTAGCACATGCCTTTAAACCCAGCACTCAGGAGGCAGAGGCAGGTGGGTATCTATGAGTTTGAGACCAGCCTGTTCTACATAGAGAGTTCCAGGCCAGCCAGGGTTACATAGTGAGAGCCTGTCTCAAAAAAAAAAAAAAAATTCCTTGATCTCTGTTTTCATAGCCCAATTCTACAAATGGAGAAACCAAGGCATGGGAAAGAAGAGATGCCCTGCCCAGTAGGACATTTAGTGTGTGAAGACTATCATGGCTAGAATTCTGGCCTTTTGACCTTGGTTCAGTCTTCTCTACTATATAAGTTACTTTTGCATAGTTATAACCAAAACACTCAACCAAACAAATCGTAAGGAAGCATAGATATATTTGGGCACATGGTTTCCTTGCTTATCATGGTGGTGAAGGCTTAGGAGAAGCAGCTGAGTTCACAGTGGCAGGAGCCTGTGGTAGAAGCTGTTCACATCATGGCCAACCAGGAAGCAGAGAGACAAGGAAAGGGGAGCTGGGGGGGATTGGGTAACTTTCAGAAGTCCAATAGTAGTGACCTACATCTGCCAGCTAGGCCCTACCTCCCAAGGTTCCAAAGCCTCCCACAATAGAACCACCAAGGGGGGGGGGCTCCATTTAAATATAGTGGGGGGGGGTTTCACATTCAAACCATACCATTTCCATTTTTTACACTGATCTCTAACTCCTATAAATGGAAATATTCTAATTCATCTACGTTTAAATTCTTTGTGTGTGTGTATGTGTGTGTGTGGTATATGCACATGTGTGTACGGGGTGTTATATGGATCTGTGCACACAGGGAGGATATCAGATGTCATGCTCTGTTGCTTTCCACCTTATTCTCTTGAGACAGGGTCTCTCACTGAACCTGGAGCTGGCCTGGAGACCAGCAAGCCCCCAGTGATCCTCGTGTCCTTACCCTTTTTTTTTTTTTTTTTTTTTTTTTTGTCTTTTCGAACGACCAGGGTTTTCCTGTAGTCCCAGCTGTCCTGGAATTCACTCTGTAGACCAGGCTGGCCTTGAACTCACAAAGATCTGCCTGCCTCTGCCTCCCAAGTGCTAGAATTAAAGGCGTGCGCCTCCACGCCCGGCTACCATTTCTTTTTTTTTAAATTTTTTATGTGTATGAGTGTACCGTCTGCATGTAGGTTTGTGCACCCATGTCATGCAATATCGCAGAGGTCAGAAGAGGGTGTAGGATTCCCCTGGAACTGGAGTTAAAGATGGTTCTTAGTCTCCATGTGGGTGCTGGGAATCAAACCCGGGTCCTATGCAAGAGCAGTTGGCGCTCTTAACCGCTGAGCCATTTCTCCAGCCCGTCCTTACTCTTTCACAGCACTGACGTTACAGATGTGTGTGCAACCATGACCAACTTTTACATGCTTTCTGAGGATATGAACTCGGGTCCTCATGCTTGTGCAGGACCCACTGAGCCACCTCCCCAGCCCCTATGCTTGTATTATACACTAAGGAAAAAAAAATCTATAAAGCTATATCTGCTGACCTACTACTCTCTACTTAGTACTAACTTTGCTACTGTAAGGTAATAATATAAGGCAAGCAAAAAATTGTCTTATGCATTACATGATGGTATTGATAGTAATGTTTCAATTTTGAGTGCCTTCCTATATAAACACTAAGTTGCTTGGCATGTACTACCACCAGTAATTCTCATAACAGGCTTATAAAACAGATCTCTATGTTAACCCTCTTTGGATTGCTTATGAAAGAAACACAACTCTTAAAGGAAAAAAAAGAATTGGTATACATGATTAGCAGGAGCTGCTTGGCTCATGCTGTGCTAGATTCAGCCTCCAGGTCATAAATCTCCCTCATTCCCTTCATTTCCTCTTTATTAACTCATCTGTATGTTCTGTCTAGGTGATGAGACAGCAACTCTGGCACTCATGAGACTTACTTTTTTTTTTTTTGTCTTTTCGAGACAGGGTCTCCCTGTAGCCCCAGCTGTCCTGGAACTCACTCTGTAGACCAGGCTGCCTTGAACTCACATAGATCCACCTGCCTCTGCCTCCCAAGTGCTAGGATTAAAGGTGTGCACCACACCCAGCAAGCATTACATTTTTAAGTTCAGGAAAGAGCCCTGGTCCTGACTCAGTGTCCTCATTACCCCTCTTGATTGAAACCCTTTGGGTTATGTGACCATGTTTGCAGCAATCACCGATTCTAAAAGAATGGGATGTTTTGGGATATTTTGGTTGACCATTCCACATGGTAGAGCACAGAGGGTCTTTTATCAGAGCAAAGAAGGAAAAAACAACTAACGACCTCATTTTACACAGGATGAAACTGAGAGTTAGAAGAATTAAGTAATTTCCCAAAGCCCCTGTTTAAGAGCAGAACTGAAGTGTAAAGTCACTGTCTCCAAAACTACATTTTTTCCCAAACTTGGGTTTCAGGGATGATGTGGTTAATTCAAATATCTTAAAATTAACCATTTGAAAATGTACAGTTCAGAGATGAGGGTGTAGTTCAGTTTGGATGGTAGAGTGTAGCCTAACATGTGTGGAGATCTGGGTTCAATACCCAGGGCTGCACAGGTGTGGTGGTGCACAGCTATATCACAGAACTCAAGAGGGAGAAGAAGGAGGATCCGAAAACCAAGGTCATCCTGGGCTGTATAGCAAGTTCAGGGTCAGTATAGGATATATGAGGCCCTACATTAAAAAATAAAATAATAAAAGCAACCCCCTGTGAAGAGCTCAGGGCAATGCCAGTTTATCCTCTTTTGGCAACTCTTCTCAGCTCTGGCACGGTCAGTGCTGTGATGGAAGCCACAACGCGGCAGTGCCTGGACCAAGACAGCCTGACTCTCAGAGTTACTTAAACAGAGAGTGAGCGAGGTCTGTTCTCAGAACTGGTTCCTTCTGAGTTCTCTCAGAACTCTTCTCCCAACCAAGTTTCTTTAAACAGTACATCTAGCATGATATGGAAAGGAAGTGAGAGGCCTTGTCTTAACAGGGAAGGATTTTCCTTTACTGGTTGGTCCCTACTATCTCAGAACAGCGTAAAAACCACACGCGGATAAGGCAGATCTTATCGATCTAATCCGACCTGTTGTTTGCAACACACACTGGGGATAATGGGTGGCGTTCCACATTGCTGCTGCAATGAATCGTCATCTCTCACACACACACACACACACACACACACACACACACACACACGCACATTATTCAGGGACAAGGAAAGTTTCTCATAAGAGAAAAATAGGGAATATAATCTAAGATTACAGCTCTTTGCTTAGTTTACCTTGTAAAAATTTATTTTAAGAGGAGCACAGGGCCTAGCAAGATTGTTTCCACTTTTCCCGGAAGGCTAGCTACATGAAATAAACTGACTAACAGGGGGAGGGAAGATTGAATAGATAGTGTTAAATGATCTCAAAACATCAGATTAACTTTGGTTGCAAGGTTAGGTAAAATTCCCGCTGGTAACAGAAGGCATTCCAAAAAAGTCGTTTCCCATAAGCCTTCACTTTTAAGTATGTGATAAGCGACAGATTGGTACTAACAATTGTGTTATTGAAGTTCTTGAGTGACTTGCTTTAATTTCTTTTATTTTGAGGGGGAGGGTCTTTTTGAGACAGGGTCTCCCTATAGCCACAGCTAGCCTGGATGGAACTCACTATGTATATATGTAGATCAGGCTGGCCTTGATCTTACAGAGATCCACCTGCCTCTGCCTCCTGAGTACTGGGATTCAAGGCATATGCTACCACGTTAGGTAACTTTTTTTTTTTTTTTAATGTGTACTGTCTGCATGTAGGTTGGTGCACCTGTGTTGTGCAATGCCATGGAGGTCAGAAAAGGGCCTCAGATTCCCCTGGAACTGGAGCTAAAGATAGTTCTTAGCCACCCTGTGGGTTCTGGGAATTGAACCCAGGCCCTCTGCAAGAGCAGTTGGCGCTCTTAACTGCTGAGCCATCTCTCCAGCCCCACTTTAATTTCTATTGTAAATTGACACTCTGTGTTTGTATGAATTTATGGAATATGAAGTGGTGTCATGATTTGTAAAATCAGTGTGAAGTAACTAAATCAAGTGAGTGAGCATACCTGTATTTGCTTCATCTCCTATAATAAAGTATCCTGAACAAACCCAGAGAAAGGGTTTTATTAAAACTGGCCACATGACTGTGGGAAGATCCAGTTTGAATTAGGGGCTAGTTCTCAGCTAGCATCCCTCAGGGCACCACGTGGGAGTCATGGGATTCCTCTGACCCCACCCCAAGAGGGAGAAAGCAACATGGCCTAGGCACATGATGCTAGGCCGAGTAGCAATATACTACAGGTCATAACTGGGAGACTGTGATTGGCTCTGGGAGCTGACATCATTTTGCTTATAAAAAGTGAGTTGCGCTGGGTGTGGTGGCACACGCCTTTAATTGTAGCACTTGGGAGGCAGAGGCAGGTGGATCTTTGTGACTTCAAGGCCAGCCTGGTCTACAGAGTGAGTTCCAGGACAGCTGGGGCTACAGGGAGACCGTTGTCTTGAAAAGACCAAAAAAAAAAAAAGTGAGTTGCAGCAGGCAATGAAGCAAATTATCCATTACCATCATTACACAGAATTTCCAGCCATTATTTCTGCATGCACGCAGGCCGGAGCAGGCCTGGATTTTGAGCGTTGTGGCCAGTGAGTTGGACAGTGGTCCATCAGACCACCAACCTGGTAATCTGGTGTAGGGCTGGATGGAGACCTATCAGGTCACCAGCTGTGAAGTGAATTGTGAGTGGGTGTAGGCTGAAGATAGGCCATCAGCCATCAGCCTGAAATTCCTGTCCAGAGCCCAGCAGTCTTTGGGCAGGTGGGAAAGCACAGCCAGATGGGAAATGTTCTGTTTTCCCAGGCTAAGGACCTGAGTTGGAAGTACCTCTCAGGTTGGGTTACAGAAGTAACCAATTGACCTCTGCGCCAAGGGGTCAGTTCCCTACAGTGGCTGCAGGTGGGCACTGTGCTCCCCTTCCCTTAGCAGGACTGCACTGTACCTGTTTGTATTAAGAGAAGCTCCCACACATGCATCTTCAGTCAAGAGCAGAGTGCAGTGAATTAATCCACACATGCTTATTATGTTCAGCTTACTTTCTCCCCTCTTGTACAGTTCAGGATCTTCCACCTGCTGCCACCTACACTGGGTGAGGCTTCCCCCCTCAATTAGCATAACCAACCCCCACTACCACATGCCCACAGGTTCACCTCATCTAGACAATCCCTCATGGAGATTCCCTTCCCAGAATTACTGAAAGGCTACCCTCCCATATCATTCTCCCTTTCTTGTACTCTGATGGACTCTTTCAGGTGTAGCCAGCATAACTTGTGTAAGAGGATGTTGTCGCATATTCTGAGTGTTTCCATGGGGAAAATGGTGGATCACACACTGCAGTTGGTCAGAAAGCTATCCCTGTTGCATGACAAAGTGGGCATGCATCCCAAGAAAGATATGGGGTTTTCCAGGAAAATTAGTAGAACTAAATCAGCTCAGCAACATCACAGATCATGAGAAAAAAGTCAAATAAATACCAATGAAATATGATGAAGACTAGAGGGTGAGAGAATGAAAGAAAAGGAGCTTACAGCAAGACTGAAGAGCTATAGTGTAGGAAAAGGATTAGACTTTCTCTGTAGCGTGATATAATAGACAATTACAGAAAGAGAGATTTTGGGTTGTTGTTGTTGTTGTTCAAACAATGTGGTAACTTTGTAAAGTGCACAGTGCCCAGCCAGTGGACATGACTTAGCATGTTTTTAACTACAGAAGTGGAGAAGAGGGCTGTGATGGTAACAGAAGCTTCCGCTGTGGCCACTGCCCCAGGCTGAACGTCTACCTAGCACTGACCTTCCAGAGAGGCAGCAAAACAGGTGTAAACAGTCAGCCATGACCTGGCCCTTGTTCTAGACAGAAAGTCACAGGGAAGCAGCTAAAGTCAAAGGATGACAATGCCACACATCCTGTGGAGAGAAGGATGGGGCAAGGAGGGTGATTTCCTCTGGGAAGAGACAGGAAACAGGGATTTCTGACAGGACAGAGTGGTTACAACACAAAAATGAGTTTCTGACAAAAAGAACAAAAGAAAAAAAAAGAAAAATTTCTGAAGAGAACAGTGTTTTTTTTTTTTTTTTCTGGGCAGTGATTTCAAAGGAAATCAGAACAACGCATAAGAGAGTAGTGATTTCTGACAAAAAGGCAGTGGCGTAGAACAAACTAGAAAACAGCAAGAAGAATAGGATTCCACTGGGAAACAGGTTCTTGGATATGGAAGGAAGCTTGTCAATAATAAGATGTACAGAGTATCCGGAGAGTCTACCCCAGAGCACCGTCCATGTCTGGTAAATCACTCACGGGAGGAGGACCGAGTGGGCAGTGCTCTCTTCGCAAAAGATGTGACCATGGAGAGGAGGACATGGAGAGGGAAAGCTCGTCCTTCCTCAAGCCCGCACGCCCGGAAATCAGAATGCCTTGCTTTTCATCCGGGAAATTCTAATGCAAGCATCTGCCCTCTTAATTCATGGCATGTTCTTAGCAAGGAGGGCAAGAAGAAGTAAAGTGAAGTCTCTAACGCTGTAGCCATGAAATTATCCAGCAACCGGGCCCTAGTATGCTTAGAGACAAAACAGCACTGTGGAGGAGGAAAACGAACTAAGGGAGCCGTGATATTAACAGTGCTCCAACAGAAACAGTAGAATAGGCAAATCCTAATCTACTGAACAGCGATCGCCTTGGACTCAGCCGCGCAGGAACCCGGGGATGCACAGCTCGCAGGCCCTTTTTCGAGCAGCTGCTGAGTGGAGAGTGAGCAGGGGCCCGGCGGAGTGCCACTTAGCAGGATACGCCTGAGAGCACAGGGCACTCTGCACATTGAGCTCTCATCCACCCACTCCCAGGCACCACGTCCACCACGTGACTGGATTCTTGCGTGCACATGTGCGCTGGTAGAATATTAATTGTGCAGATCCCCAGAACAGCTGCAGGGTCCTGAGCCAGGAGCTGCGTGATTGTACTGCCACCGGATGTGAGCCTGCAGACAGTCCTCCGCCCTCGTACACTACCAGGCCACCTTCTGCTCTTTGGGAGTTTCCAGAGCTTGCTTTCTACAGTCCCAGGGAGCACAGTCTTTTTCCCTCCAGCCGATGCTTCCTTTTGAGGTTGCTTTCCACTTCTGGTTGGATTCAACATTGCATTGCAAATTGAAAGCTGTTTTTTTAATCTCAAAAAAAAAAATGTGCATTTCTGAACAAAGTGGTGGATTTTCTCAGGACATGCTTCTATGGATAATCCAGCCTCATTTTAAGATCCACTCCATCAGGCCTTCCAGGGAAAGTCAATCCTGCATTCCCATCTAAGGTCCTCAGTAGTGACTCTTAATTTTAAGAGTCTAGATCCTCTCCTCCCACGGATAGCACAAGAACAGAGAGGACCTGGGAGATTGTGCAGAGCCGCAGGCTGACCCCTGAGGTCGTAGTAGTTGCTCAAAATCTCTTAATGTTAGATACCTCATCTGTAAAACAGGGATAAAGATTTTGCCTTACACAGCTGTGGAGGTGATAAGATGAGATAGCATGTCTGAAGTCCAGTGGTCCCTTGACGCCTGCAGAATTTCATTCCAGGAGTCCTCCAAGGGCCAAATCAGCAGATGATGGATTCCTTATGTAAGATGGAGTTGTGTTTGTACATAACCTACACAGATGCTCTCACATGCTTTAAATCATCTCTAGATGACTTGTGAGACCCATACAATGCACATGCTGTGTAACTAGTCGCTGTATTTTGTTTAGGGAATAATGACAACCCCAAACTCTATACTTGTTCAATACAGATGCACTTTTTTGGGTCTATATTTTCAACCCATGGATACCGAGGGCTGATCGTATCTAGCAGGAAATAAGCCTCTGAACTTGGGAAAGCCAAACCCAAGGCAGAGTCATGGCATACATAAGGAATGGATCAAGGGAAAGCTCAGCCCTGGGGTGCTCCTCCTTCCCCACCGTGGGACCAGGCTCCCAGCTTGTCCTTGGATGCCTTGGTGAACTGGAACCCACCCTGAGTCTTTGAAATTTGGATCTCCTTGAGCTAGGGTAGTTTACCTGCACTTGGGGTCTGACAACTACTCTTCCACCCAATAGGTTGTTCACACTGGAACATTCAGCAGGATCTCAGACACAGAGCCTTGCCTTTGTGTACCAGGGTTCCCCAAAGAAGCACCCCCCCAATATGACAGACAGAGCCAAACGTGTGTTTCCCTTTCTGCTAGTAGAAAAGACTGATAGATAGAGCTCTGTTATCCTGAGGCATGCTGAGCCCCAGCAGGGACACTCACTGCGAAGGGGCTGCCAGATCAGGCCACCTGGCCTTTATCTGCCCATCTCAATCCTGTGTAGTTTCTAAGACACAAACAGGAGTGCTTCTGAGAATCAGTCCGGGTGTTGCCCTTGGCTCTGCTCCACCCCAGGCTGTACCCAAAGGGCAACCAGTTCACACTGACCAAGAACAAGGACTCCCAGAAACCAGAGCCAGATACAAGCAAGGCTCAGCGTGTGCTTGCAAAACCAGATTTTCCTCCGGCAAAGACTAGAAAACACTGGGCTTGGACAAGCAGGAAAAGGCAGTCTGGTATGTACTAGATGAGGTGAAGACACCCACGTTACTTAATGTGACCATGGCCACCAACAGTGCTAGGGCCCCGTAGGACTGGAACAGAACATAGTGGCCTTAGGAGTGAGCAGGGACGAGGCCCGAAGGGGAAACCTCACCCATGAGCAGAAACAGGTGTAAACGTCCTTATAACTTGGAGTGTGGTTGACTCTACATCGCTGAGATCTGACGACGGTGGGAATGCCCTCCTTAAATGAAGAGTCCCAGTGGAAGGTTCCTTTAGAAAAAAGCTAGAACCAAAAAAAAACAAAAACAAAAAAAACAAAAAACCTGGGCGTGGTGGCACATGCCTTTAATCCTAGCACTTGGGAGGCAGAGGCAGGTGGATCTCTGTGAGTTCAAGGCCAGCCTGGTCTACAAAGTGAGCTCCAGGCCAGCTGGGACTAAAGGGAGACCCTGTCTCAAAAAGACAAAAAAAAAAAAAAAAGAAAGAAAAAAAAAAAAAGAAAAAAGCTAGAACCACTTCAGTAAAAAACAAAAACAAACTCAGCTGATCAGCACAAAAACTAGTTGAGTCTCTCGGGTGACTAAAACATCTTTCCCGGGGCTGGAGAGATAGCCTAGCGGTTAAGAGCACCGACTGCTCTTGCAGAGGACCCGGGTTCCATCCCCAGCACCCACATGGCGGCTGAGAACCGTCTGTAACTCCAATTCCAGGAGAACTCCAGTTCCAGGGGAATCCGAGACCCTCTTCTGACCTCCCGGCATGCACGCCGGGTGCACAAACTACATGCAGACAGTACATTCATACAACATACAGAAATAATAAAATTAAAAAAAAAAAGGTTGGAAGATGGCCTAGCGGTTAAGAGCGCCAACCCGCTCTTGCAGAGGAACCCGGGTTCGATCCCCCACCCACATGGCGGCTGAGAACCGTAGTAACTCCAATTCCAGGAAATCCCAGTTCCAGGGGAATCCTGAGACCCTCTTCTGACCTCCGCGGCAATTGCACGACACGGGTGAAACCTGCATGCAGACAAAAAAGTAATTCATACACATACCGAAATAAAATAAAATTAAAAAAATAAAAAAAAAAAAACTTTCCAGAAATTAAATGTTTTAGGAGGAAGAGGTACATAATAAAGAATCAAGCCCGGGTGTGGTGGTGCACGCCTTTTAATCCTAGCACTTGGGAGGCAGAGGCAGGCGGAGTCTTGAGTTCAAGGCCAGCCTTGTCTACAGAGCAAATTCCAGGACAGCTGGGACTATAGGAGACCCTGTCTCAAAAAGAACCAAAAAAAAAAAAAAAAAAAAAAAAATCAAAACTTCTGCCTGCTCAAAACAGTCAACTTCTAGCCAGGCGTGGTGGACATGCCTTAATCCTAGCACTTGGGAGGGCAGAGGCAGGTGGATCTCTGTGACTTCAAGGCCAGCCAGGTCGACGAGTGAGTTCCAAGACAGCTGGGGCTGACAGGGAGACCCTGTCTTGAAGAACAAGCAACAAAAAGACACAAAAAACAACAACAAAAAACCAGTCAAGTTCCACCAAGAAATTTTGAGAAGACTGAGAAAAAGATGAAAAACATGTTTGGCATAATGCATGAGCCTCTGGTGGGGTGGGGGGTAGGGAGGGGAACATGAGTCCTAGATTTAATTAGTAACATAATCTTATACAATATAATAAATAAATAAATGAAGAATCAAAAAGCAAAAGAGGTAGTTCTCTTTAAAATCAAAATACCAACAGCTTCCAAGGACCCCTCTAGAGCCCACAGGGGCCAGTGTAGCCCATCCCTGCTACAGTTTTTACACATTTGCCACTGGAACATGTTCAGGATTGACTGTTGAAATACTAGGTCCATTGTGATTTTTTTTCTTTGGACAGGGTCTCATGTACCCAGACTGGTTTTGAATCTCTTGGTAGCCAGTGGCCTTCAATTCTGATCCTCCCACCATGCCACAGTTTATGTGGTCCCATGATCAAACCCAGGGCTTTCGGCATGGCAGGCAAGGTCTTTTCCAGCCAAGCCACATCCCTAGCCGATGGGTGGGCTTGTCAACTTGAAGTGATTTAGAATCACCTTGGAGACAAACCTCAGAGCATGCCTCTGAGGGATTATCTAGACTAGATTAATTGAGATGGGAAGACCCACTTTGAGTGCGAAGGCCTCCCTCTCATGGGCTGGGGTCCCGAACTGAATAAATGGGGGGAAAGCAGGTGGAGCATCAGCATTGCTCTCTCCCTCCGTGTGACCAGCCACCTCACAATCCTGCTGCCATGAGGTTTTTTCAGCCAGGATGGCTACATCTCTCTTTTTTGGGAGGGTTCGAGACAGGGTCTCCGTGATGCAGGTCTCAGCTATCCTAGAACTCACTCTTAACCCAGGCTGGCCGTGCTCACAAGATCTGCCTGCCGCGCCTCCCAAGTGCTAGGATTAAAGGCGTGCACCACTATGCCCAGCTTTTTTTTTCTTTTTTTCTGAAAGCAAATCTTAAGTTCATCTTGTGTTAGATATTTTGTCACTGTAATGAGAACGTTAACTAATACATTCATCAGAGGATGTCTCTGTCCAGCCAATGGCTGACATCCCTATTTCTTTTGCGTTACAGTGAAATGGAACTTAACTGTATTTCAATTTTTTNAAAAAATTGAAATACAGTTAAGTTCCATGTTTTCACTGTAACGCAAAAGAAATAGGGATGTCAGCCATTGGCTGGACAGAGACATCCTCTGATGAATGTATTAGTTAACGTTCTCATTACAGTGACAAAATATCTAACACAAATCAACTTAAATTTGCTTTCAGAAATACGGTAAAAGATCGGGCATGTGGTCGCACGCCTTTAATCCTAGACACTTGGGAGGCGCAGGCAGGCAGATCTTGTGATCACGGCCAGGCCTGGGTTCAGAGTGATTCTAGGATAGCTGAGACTCACACGGGAGACCCTGTCTCGAACCCTGCCCAAAAAAGAGAGATGTAGCCATCCTGGCTGAAAACCCATGGAGCAGGATGTGTGAGGTGGCTGGTCACACGAGGGAGAGAGCAATGCTGATGCTCCACCTGCTTTCCCCCCATTTATTCAGTTCGGGACCCCAGCCCATAAGGGAGGCTTGACTAATT
Organism: Rhizomys pruinosus; assembly: GCA_009823505.1. Taxonomy (NCBI): domain Eukaryota; kingdom Metazoa; phylum Chordata; class Mammalia; order Rodentia; family Spalacidae; genus Rhizomys; species Rhizomys pruinosus. The sequence continues at coordinate 186,594 of VZQC01002021.1, read as the reverse complement.
AGTGGGTCTTCCCATCTCAGTAAAACTTAATAATCCTCAGAGCAGCTCCGAGGTTTGTCTCAATGGGTGAGTCTAAATCACTTCAAGTTGACAAGCCCACCCATCGGCTAGGGATGTGGCTTGGCTGGAAAAGACCTTGCCTGCCATGCCGAAAGCCCTGGGTTTGATCATGGGACCACATAAACTGTGCATGGTGGGATGGATCAGAATTGAAGGCCACCTGGCTACAAAGATCAAAACCATCGTACAATGAGACAACAAACTGACATACACACCAAAAGAAAAAAAAAATCACAATGACCTAGTAATTCAACAGTCAATCCTGAACATGTTCTGAGTGGCAAATGTGTAAAAACTGTAGCAGGGATGGGCTACACTGGCCCCTGTGGGCTCTAGAGGGGTCCTTGGAAGCTGTTGGTATTTTGATTTTAAAGAGAACTACCATCTTTTGCTTTTTGATTCTTCATTTATTTATTTATTATATTTTGTATAAGATGTAGTTACTAATTAAATCTAGGACTCATGTTTCCCCTCCCTACCCCCCACCCCACCAGAGCTCAGCATTATCGCCAAACATGTTTTTCATCTTTTTTCTCAGTCTTTCTCAAAATTTTTTTTTTTCTTGGTGGAACTTCTTTTTGGTTTTTTTGTTTGTTGTTTTTTGTTTGGTTTTTTTTCTGTTCTTTCAAGCAGGGTCTCCCTGTAGCCCCAGCTGTCTTGGAACTCACTCTGTGACCGGCTGGCCTTGAAGTCACAGAGATCCACCTGCCTCTGCCCTCCCAAGTGCTAGGATTAAGGCATGCCACCACGCCTGGCTAGAAGTTGTACTGTTTTGAGCAGCAGAAGTTTTGATTTTTTTTTTTTTTTTTTTTTTTTTGGTCTTTTTGAGACAGGGTCCCTATAGTCCCAGCTGTCCTGGAATTTGCTCTGTAGACAAGGCTGGCCTTGAACTCAAAGTCCGCCTGCCTCTGCCTCCCAAGTGCTAGGATTAAAAGGCGTGCCCACCACACCCGGGCTTGATTCTTTATTATGTACCTCTTCCTCCTAAAACATTTAATTCTGGAAAGTTTTTTTTTTTTTATTTTTTTAATTTTATTTTATTTCGGTATGTGTATGAATACTTTGTCTGCATGCAGTGTTTCACCCGTGTCGTGCAATGCCGCGGAGGTCAGAAGAGGGTCTCGGATCCCCTGGAACTGGGATTTCCTGGAATTGGGTTCTCACGGTTCTCAGCCGCCATGTGGGTGGGGGATCGAACCCGGGTCCTCTGCAAGAGCGGGTTGGCGCTCTTAACCGCTAGGCCATCTTCCAACCTTTTTTTTTTTAATTTTATTTATTTCTGTATGTGTATGAATGTACTGTCTGCATGTAGATTTGTGCACCCGCGTGCAAGGCCGGGAGGTCAGAAGAGGGTCTCGGATTCCCCTGGAACTGGAGTTCTCCTGGAATTGGAGTTACAGACGGTTCTCAGCCGCCATGTGGGTGCTGGGGATGGAACCGGGTCCTCTGCAAGAGCAGTCGGTGCTCTTAACCGCTAGGCTATCTCTCCAGCCCCGGGAAAGATTTTTAGTCACCCGAGAGACTCAACTAGTTTTTGTGCTGATCAGCTGAGTTTGTTTTTTGTTTTTTACTGAAGTGGTTCTAGCTTTTTTCTTTTTTTTTTTTCTTTCTTTTTTTTTTTAAAAAAAAAAAAAAAAAAAAAAAATCAAACTTCTGCTGCTCAAAACAGTCAACTTCTAGCCAGGCGTGGTGGCACATGCCTTTAATCCTAGCACTTGGGAGGCAGAGGCAGGTGGATCTCTGTGACTTCAAGGCCAGCCTGGTCTACAGAGTGAGTTCCAAGACAGCTGGGGCTACAGGGAGACCCTGTCTTGAAAAGACCAGAAAACAAACAAACAAACAAACAAACAAACAAAAAAACCAGTCAAGTTCCACGTCAAGAATTTTGAGAAAGACTGAGAAAAAGATGAAAAACATGTTTGGCAGAATGCATGAGCTCTGGTGGGGTGGGGGGTAGGGAGGGGAACATGAGTCCTAGATTTAATTAGTAACATAATCTTATACAAAATATAATAAATAAATAAATGAAAGAATCAAAAAGCAAAAGAGGTAGTTCTCTTTAAAATCAAAATACCAACAGCTTCCAAGGACCCCTCTAGAGCCCACAGGGGCCAGTGTAGCCCATCCCTGCTACAGTTTTTACACATTTGCCACTGGAACATGTTCAGGATTGACTGTTGAATTACTAGGTCATTGTGATTTTTTTTTTCTTTTGACAGGGTCTCATGCATCCCAGTCTGGCTTTGAATTCTCTTTGTAGCCAGGATGGCCTTCAATTCTGATCCATCCCACCATGCACAGTTTATGTGGTCCCAGTGATCAAACCCAGGGCTTTCGGCATGGCAGGCAAGGTCTTTTCCAGCCAAGCCACATCCCTAGCCGATGGGTGGGCTTGTCAACTTGAAGTGATTTAGACTCACCCCAGAGACAAACCTCTGGGAGTGTCTGTTAAAGTTTTACTGAGATGGGAAGACCCACTTTGAGTGCGAAGGCCTCCCTCTCATGGGCTGGGGTCCCGAACTGAATAAATGGGGGGAAAGCAGGTGGAGCATCAGCATTGCTCTCTCCCTCCGTGTGACCAGCCACCTCACACTCCTGTCTCCATGCTGTTTCAGCCATGATGGACTACATCTCTTCTTTTTTGGGAGGGGTTCGAGACAGGGTCTCCCTGTAGTCTCAGCTATCCTAGAACTCACTCTGTAACCAGGCTGGCCTTGAACTCACAAAGATCTGCCTGCCTCTGCCTCCCAAGTGCTAGGATTAAAGGCGTGCACCACCATGCCCAGCATCTTCTTAAACAGTGATGAAAGCAAATCTTTAAGTTCACTTTTGTTAGATATTTTGTCACTGTAATGAGAACGTTAACTAATACATTCATCAGAGGATGTCTCTGTCCAGCCAATGGCTGACATCCCTATTTCTTTTGCGTTACAGTGAAATGGAACTTAACTGTATTTCAATTTTTTTTATTTATTTCCGTATGTGTATGAATGTACTGTCTGCATGCAAGTCTGTGCACCTGTGTCGTGCAATGCCGCGGAGGTCAGAAGAGGGTGTCGGATTCTCCTGGAACTGGAGTTCTCCTGGAATTGGAGTTTCAGACGGTTCTTGGCTGCCATATGGGTGCTGGGGATCGAACCCGGGTCCTCTGCAAGAGCGGTCGGTGCTCTTAACCGCTAGGCCATCTCTCCAGCCCCAAACTTAACTATATTTCAAAATTAACCATGAGCTCTTTAAGTGGTTAGGCCTGGAACACGCTCTGTAGACCAGGCTGGCCTTGAACTCACAGAGATCCGCCTGCCTCTGCCTCCTGAGTGCTAGGATTAAAGGTGTGTGCCACCACTCCCGGCTAATTTTATTTATTTTTATGTGTATGGATGTACTGTGTACTGTCTGCATGTAGGTTTGTGCATCTGTGTAGTGCAATTCCGCAAAGGTCAGAAGAGGGTGTCGCATTCCCCAGAACTGGAGTTAAAGACGGTTCTCAGCTGCCATGTGGGTGCTGGGGATTGAACTTGGGTCCTGTGCAAAAGCAGTCAGCACTCTTAACCGATAGGCCATCTCTCCAGTCCCCTAAGTGGGTTTGTTTTTTTTTTAAGATTTTACGAGATGCATTTTTTTTTCACTTTTTATTGATGTTTTGTGTATTTCATACATCATTTTCCAAATCAGTTCAGGCATATTTCCCTTTCCCTTCCTCCCACCCCACCCCACTCCCTTAAGTGGGTTTTTTAAGAGCTCTAACATCCTTGGACAATACTGATACATATATACACTTAATGTATTGAGCATTCTGGAGGAGAATTTTGAGCAGAACCTCAGGTGACTGCATCCTATAGAAATTGATGGGAATGGATCAGCTGGGGTAGAATGGGAGGTAGAATCTACTGGCATCTAAAATGTGGAGCTTGGGGCTGGAGAGATGGCCTGGTGGTTAAGAGCGCTGACCGCTCTTGCAGAGTACCTGGGTTCGATCCCCAGCACCCACATGGCAGCTGAGAACCGTCTTTAACTCCAGTTCCAGGGGAATCTGACACCCTCTTCTTACGTCCATGGCATTGCATGACATGGCTGCACAAACCTACATGCAGACAGTACATTCATACACATAAAAAAAAAAATTAAAAAAAATTTAAAAATTTCATAAAAGAATAAAATAAAATGTGGAGCTCAAGGATCAACATCCTACCATGTACAGAACAACTGGCCATGGCAAAAAATTATCTGACATCTGGCTAGTGCTCAGGTTGAGCAAGCATGCTTCACAGTCATGTAAAGAGAACTGTACTCCTAATGAGGACCAGCAGGGCAGCTGCCCCAAGGTGGCTCACCAGCCTCAGAGCCAAGCTCAAAGGTCTGCTCTGTCATCCATCACTTGGGACTGCTACCACCTTAGCAAGCTCTCGGGATAGTTCTAGAACCTGAAACCAGAATGTCCAGCTGGGATAAAATACAGCTATCAGGATGTCTGGCTGCGCTGACAACAGGATGCACACCAGAGCTTGGAGTGAAACAATAGGTGACTTAGAGGAGTCACATGCTGCCTGGCACATTGCCACATAGGTCGAGACCTGAGGCTGAATCCCTGGGGCAGCACTTACCTTTCTTTTTATTTATTTATTTATTTTTTTTATGTGTATGAATGTACTGTCTGCATGCAGGTCTGTGCACCCGTGTCATGCAATGCCACGGAGGTCAGAAGAGGGTGTCGGATTCCCCTGGAACTGGAGTTCTCCTGGAATTGGAGTTTCAGATGGTTCTCGGCCGCCATGTGGGTGCTGGGGATCGAACCTGGGTCCTCTGTAAGAGCGGTTGGCGCTCTTAACCACTAGGCCATCTCTCCAGCCCAGCATTTACCTTTCTTGAGTACTCTCTGAGCTCTGGTAGTGAGCTACCTCTTTTAGGCTTCTACAGGCAACCAACCAAACCTTCTCGTGACCAGCAACTTCTTTGTTTGGCTGTGCTGATATCATCCATGTGGTGTGGCTTCAGCTTGGGGCCACAGTTTACTCAGGATGGTTTCATTCCTTGGCTTTCATTCATTCATTCATTCATTTTTTCTGTACAGTTGAATGTGGGGATTCCTGATCTGAGAGTTGAGGGTTATTCTGAGAAACCTGCTAATCTAAGAGGATCTGGAGGTTGAATAACTAACGTAGTTTGCTCTGATAAGTAATAATATGGCTTAGCAGTTTGTAAAATAGCCCTTAAAATGGCCGTAATCCATAGCTTTTGGTCAGGATATATACTTTCTCAGACAATGTATACTAAAAGTATAAATATCCTGTGAGAATGTCTGGGAAACATTTTGATACTGGAAATGAGGACTATATTTGAAGTACTTTGGATTGACTCTCAGGATGGTAGTCCCCATATCATTTAGCCCTTGAGCATGAAGACACAGCACCCCAGAGTTGCTGACTCTCTGTGGAATCTGCTTATTCTGCCCTGAGGGCCACGCTGCAGGGACAATGTACGGATGCTCTGCTGGGGCTGTCTTTACCCCCCTCTTCTACTTTTGCCTACTTGGCAATTTCTAAAATATTTTCTTTTCTTTAATTTTATTTATTTATTTTTATGTGTATGAATGTACTGTCTGCATGTAGGTTTGTGCACCCCTGTCATGTAATGCTGCGGAGGTCAGAAGAGGGTGTCGGATTCCCCTGGAACTGGAGTTAAAGACGGTTCTCAGCCGCCAAGTGGGTGCTGGGTCTTGAACCCGGGTCCTCTGAAAGAGCAGTCGGAGCTCTTAACCACTAGGCCATCTCTCCAGACCCTCTAAAATATTTTCATAGCCTTCATCTCACTGGCAATCATTTCTACCTTCCAGCAAGGAAGGGAGGGCCGGGCAGTCACATCTACTGTACTGGTGAGGACAGAGCAGGAACCTGATTTGCTCAGGATCCAGAACAAGAAGAACCAAGACCTAAGCCCCATCCTTTGGGTCTCAAAACCCTTACCACTCTCCTTCCATCGGTGATGGACCCCTCAGAAAGTCTCTAAGCAACTGAATACCGAACTCCACAATAGCTAGTAGATGAAGGCATCAGGGAGTATTTAGGAGCCTTGATGAACTAGTCATCTCACATCCTCCCACGCCCCAGATCGCTCACAAGAATTTCACAAAGGTGTAATATACAAAGTAATGAACAAGTTCGTGTTCAGTTGCCATAGAAACTTGTGCTTACCTTGGGGTTCATATTCTGTACAATTCCCCCAAATTCCCCTTGAGGATCTTGGAATTCTAAATGTGAAAAGTAAAACGTGCCAAACTAAATTAGATAGTTCTGGGTTATTTTACCTTGGATATTCCATTAGTCTATGTCTACCAGTTCCATCAATACCATGAAAGGAAGAATGCTCTAGAAAAAGTAACTGGTTTTGTTACCCTGTCTGAAGAGATGCCTGTCCATTCATTCATTTACTCATAAGCTAGGCTTATAAAACACACACAAAAAAAGCACATTGAAAACAAATCTATGCTGCTGACATTTATAAGGAAATCAACAAACCACAAGAAAGTCATTGTGACTGGCTTATGACCCATATTTAAAACCACTTTGACGAAACCATTAAGGTTTCTTCTATTGGAATGTAAAGTATGCAGAATGCAAAAATGTCCTGCAAGTGAGTCAGAAATTCTCCGAATTCTGAATAGGCCCTCAAGTGACTACAGACTTTAGAGAAAACTACTAATGGAATACTTTACCTTCAGTTCTTTGTGATGAAAATCTAAAAGCTCATTTTAGAAACTTCAAACCAGGTTCCACTGCAACTGCCTCAAGGGCAAGAAAAAAATATTTGCCAGATATGATCTAGAGTCTGGAATCGGCTACTATTCACTAAGGGACTTTCTTCTCAAAAAAAAAAAAAAAAAATTCATGTGGTACAATTCTATTATTCACGCCATATCTTTCAGTTGGTCAAAAAGTAACTACATTTCTTTTGTAACAGGGAGATGGGATTGATCTAGTAAGTGGAAATTAAGGAAATATTTCTAGATGGATATTCTGACTTTCACTACTAAATGGAAGATGACATCGGGCAGGAAATTATAAAAGTCTGTGACACAAAGGAGGAAATGGCTTGCGTGATGTCTGTGCAGAGGGTTCGGTGGGGGGGTCTCCCAGCATCATGGCTGGCACCCTGAAGCGAGACCAAGATCTGTAAGGGACCGTCTCTGCTTCAAAGTCAGTTGTAGTTCCTTTGGGGGAGATTCAGCCAACTAACTAGACAGTTCTAGCCAGCTTGATCAGACTCCAAGAGGTGTCAGTAGCTTAGAATCCACAGGAGGGGTGCTCAAACAGCCCGTGCCTTTACAAGTGATCTGGAGGATTTGTTGTTGTCGTTGTATTATGCCCTGAATCCAAGACCCTCGCAGACCATCAGGAGACAGACACTGATGCAAGAGCAGAGAATCTTTTTATTAACTAGCTTAAGCCAGGGCTGTTCCCGTACAAGCACTCAGTTTAAAGGGAAAGATTGAAAGCAGCGGGGTTTCCAAGCCTTGGCGTTACAGGATTGGTGGGATTGTACAACTCAGCAAAAACAACCGCGCGGGGGTAGGCTATGGGTTTGGCAAGTTTGTAAGAGCCCTGAGGGCAGGGGGTGATGGGGGACAGGATTCACGGTATATTTCTCAGGATCGTTGTTGTTTGGTTTGGTTTGGGTTGGGGTTTTTTTTTTAGTACAGAACCATGAGAGTGTGTGAGAAGAAATCTTCCTGGGAGGAGAAAACAGTGCAGAGGAACTTCCTGCAGTCCTTTGCTATCTTGATTCCACCACACTTCCTCGAATGAGGAAAACAGGCAGAGAGGAGGCTCTGGGAGCTGTAGTACCCCCCCCTCCCCCCCCCGCCCCAAGGTCTGCACAGGTTGTCAGAGGATCTCCAGGGACATCCCATTAGCAGAAAACTGGGCTAGAGAAAGCACCACAGCTGCACTAATATCGGCTCTATTGGATTACAAAGCCAAGTAATTGCCATTTAAGATTCAAGTAATGGTGAGGACATTCATCTGTGTTTCATTCATTTGTACCTCAATTAATTTGTACCTAAATTAGCAATAAAAACGGTTATGTGATCTAATAAAATAGAAATGATGGCAAGGAAACATAACCGTCTGTATTGCCCTGCTAGCCAGGACGCATCACTCTTTTCCTGGCCCGCTGTTGTTGTTTTTTCTCTCTGAGAAGGTTATTTGCAGGCAGGCAAAGGGGAACCGGGTATGCACGCTGGTCCCTATCAAGGATCCAGCCTCAAAGGCCATGGACGGGAAAATGAGATTTGTGTGATGCAATATATCATTGACTTGAAATGGTTCAGGCAGGTCACTACTGCAGTGCGCCCCCAAGGAAGGCTAGGAAACAGCCCTTTCTGGAATTGTTTAAAGCAAAGACAGACACAAGCTAACCCAGAAGATGTTAGCACAGAATTGCAAACTGGGGCTACTAGCAAGCATATGGCCAGCAGACACATTTTGCTTGGCATGAAAGGGGTTTTAAGTCTTTGGACTTCTTTTTAATTCTTAAAAATTGGAATGTTTCATATAAATACTCGGATTTCCAACTCTCTTGAAAAGTTGGAATTCTGTTGGCACTAGATTGGCATTCTTGTCTGACAACACTTCCCATGCAGCTGAGCGGTGACAGTCCTCACTTGGCAGTGCTAACCACTTTGCCGCAGTCTCTGCCGCTCTCTGTAGTCCTGTATTGTGCCTGCTTTTCGGTTATTTATCAGCCTGACCAGGATTTGAGTGTGTGATCCCTGTTTCAGCTTTTGCCTGGCTCTTAATGGAGAAACCTGCTGGGTTGCTGTTTGTATTGGCTTTACTTTTTACATCCTGGAGCATTTTGCTTTGTCAGAGTTTGAATGTTTTACACACGGATGTTTTCTTCAACTGAGGTCTAATCTCTGCTCCTGTGTTGTGTAGCTTTGGCATTGACCCCGTTGCCATAGACTCAAAGCCCTATGTAGAGGGAAGTTACTTAGGAGAATGGCTTATCTACCTGCTCTTTTAGAAACCAAGACTAAGAGAAACCACATGACTTGTTCAAACTCATGCAGTGACTTGCGTCTGTGAGGTAAGACCAAAAGAAGCTCTAGTGCTTTTTCTAGGGTATCTCAGCCTCTTCTAGGGTGTTCCTTCATGAAATCACATGTCCCAAAGCAAGAATTCCCCAGTTGTTGTGAAATCTTCTCCCCTTGGAGAATTTGAACAGTAAAGGCCTGATGTTTTCCCAAGATGGTGCCTGATGAAGAACTGTGGTATTCGAAGCTTAGCTTTTGATTCAGTCTGTTGACTTTTGAAAGCCTTGCACAGGAAATGAGAACAGCTGGACTCTGGGCTAGTCCTGCCTTTGTCCAGCTGCCTGACCTTGCGCAAGTTTCCTCGATGGCCTCTCTGAGTCACAAGTTCCCAACAGCAGCTAGGAACGCCTGCCTCACGGGCCACTGTGATGAACATGGGACATAACATGTTCTCAGAAAAAGGCACAATGTTAGTGACTAACATTCAGCTAAGAGGGGAGAGAGGCATTCTAAATTCTCTCTTTTGAAGGTAAGAAATGCAGGCTCAGGGGACAGGACCCACCAGCCAGCTACAGATAGAGTTCTGACTGGCAAGCAGGTCTTATGTCCGTCTTACCACAGTGAGAGAACACGTGTCTGTTGAAGCCATCTGTCCCCAAGTATGTGGGCAGTCTATGGGATGAAAGGGGGAACTGCTCTGAGGTTCCCAACAGGATTTTGTGGAAGTAGAGTCCTAACCTGGAAACAGAATCATTTCATCACTTCCATTCAGAGGACAAGGCAGAGTGGAGGCAAGAAGGCCCTGTGCGTCATGGTTGGCCTTAGCAGTCAACTGGACACACCTGAGAATAAGGAACCTCAACTGGGCAACTTCCTCTATCGGACTGAACTGTGGGCATGTCTATGAAAAATGTTCTTGATTTCTGAGTGATGTGGGCAGGGCCAGCCCACTGTGGGTGGTGCCAGCCCTGGGCAGGTAGTCCTGGATTGTATAAGAAAGCAGTCTGAGGCCGGGCGTGGTGGCGCACGCCTTTAATCCTAGCACTCAGGAGGCAGAGGCAGGCGGATCTTTGTGAGTTCAAGGCTAGCCTGGTCTACAGAGTGAGTTCCAGGACAGCTGGGGCTACAGGGAGACCCTGTCTCGAAAAGACCAAAAAAAAAAAAAAAAGAAAGCAGGCTGAGTACAGGCTAGGGAGCAAGCTCAGTACCAGCATTCCTCCATGGCATCTGACTCAGCTCCTGCCTCTAGGTTCTTACTTTGGATTCCTGCACTGAAGTCCCTCAATGATGACCTATATCTTGGATGTGTAAGATGAAACAAGTCCTTACTTCCTCAAGTTGCTTTTGGTCAGTGTTTGATCAGAGCAACAGAAAGTGAACGAAGACACTGTACCCCTCTATCTACCCCACCCTGGGATTCTAGATCACACAGATTAGAGGAGTAAGCCCTGAGACCCCAGGAAAAGAGTCCCCTCTCACTGGGCCTGACTCTCAGCTCACAGGCTTGGGAGATACCATGAATGCAAATGAACACTGGTTCCACAAGCTTGTGGGGCCTGCCAGCGTGCCGTTGAACTAGATTTCTGCAGTGACATCCAGGCATGTTCTGCATTAAATTAGAGCTGGTAATTTCAGAGGGAAACAGCTCTGAAATGGCATGAAAGACGAAAATCTGTTCCTTGAAAAATGACACCATATGTGACTGCAGTCAGGGTAAAAGGCTCTGCCTGCCTTTGTTACTCATCAAGCCGCCAATGTTAATGTCAGATTTGCAACAGAACCATATACTAATGGAACCCAAATTAGCTCTAAAATTACCTCTTAACGAGGATCTCGAGGCTAGCTCAAGGCAAGCACATTTCAGTGCCTGTGAGAGACGGGAAAACACTTTAGCAAAGCAGCACATATTGATATTCTCAAGCCTCAAAAAAGATCACTCCTTGCTCTCAGTGAATTGCCAGGGAAGAATGGTGGCCTGCAGTCCGCCTCGCTGTCAGAGCCAGTGGAGCGAGCCAGTGGCTCAACCTGCGGTTTAAGGAAAACTTTCTCCAGAGAAGCTGTAGAGAGTTTAGAGTGTGGGCGGGAAGAGGAGGGAAGATTCTGGGGTCAGGTCAGGGAGGGGAGCTGGGTCCTGGGAGGGCCAGTGTCAGGATTTCAAAGCACATCCTATAGTTTATCTAACAACTTCACAGAACACAGAGACTATGACGAAGAACATATTTATATGGGGGTAAACAATGTCCAGCACTGAAATTGATTATCGTAAGTTCTCATCTACCATCCTTAACATTATGGGCTGAAATTTTCTTTCCCCCCAAAGTTATACTTCTGAGATTCTGATAGAGTGGTAAACATCACTAACAGAACCTGGTTCAGCCAAATTTTTGCCGTGTTTGGCTCCATGGTAAGTTCCTCAGGGGCCTGGGTAAAAATCGAAAAATCGCCAGACGTGGTGGCGCATGCCTTTAATTCCAGCACTCGGGAAACAAAGGCAGGTGGATCTCTGTGAGTTCAAGGCCAGCCTGGTCTATAGAGCAAGTTCCAGGCCAGCTGGGACTAAAGGGAGACCCTGTCTCAAAAGGACAAACAACAAAAAAAATCTTAAGCCGGGTGTGGTGGCGTATGCATTTAATCCTAGCACTTGGGAGGCAGAGGCAGGCGGTTCTTTGTGAGTTCAAGGCCAGCCTGGTCTACAGAGTGAGTTCCAGGACAGCTGAGCCACAGGGAGACCCTGTCTCAAAAAGTCCAAAAAATTAAAAAATTAAAAAAAAAATAAAAAATCTTAAAAAAATCAAGGAGAGGCTGCTTTTGAAGGCCAATTTGCTTTTAGAGATCACGCCAGGATTTGCAGACCCAGATTGGGACGAGAAGAAGGGGCAGGAGGTTGGATGGGTGATTAGAGACATCAAATTTAGGGAAAACCTAAAAGAATGAGGTGAACAAAATAAAAGAAGCTGGGGACGAGAAAGAAGGTATCCATATAGGTGACGGTGGTTTAGACTGTGTACCTTCCCAGTGGAAATGTATGAACTCTTGTAGTTGAGATGTGTACATTCAGGGAAACAGTGAACTGCTTGACCCACGAGTAACCCTGAACCTGAGTCACGTGAATTCAATTCAGCTTCAGGCTCCCGACGTGCATAAAGCACCTTTGGTTGAACATTGGGGTTGATGGAGCTAAGTCTTCCTCTCAGTCTGTTGAGATAAGATGGGCCCACAGGTAACCCCACAAGATACGCTGGTATGGGAAGAATTCTGGGACTACAGGTGAAGGAGGGATGAGTTCTGTGTCATATCAGGCCAGGCAGCACTGAAGTAGGTCTCAAAAGATGGGTACAAATTAGACCCGAGACTTTTCTTTTTTTTATTTTATTTATTAGTTTTATTTTCTGTGTATGAGTGTTCTGTCTGAATGGATGTAAGTGCACCTGTGTTGTCCTGCAATGCCCATGGAGGTCAGAAGGGGGCATTGGATCCCCTGGAACTGGAGTTACAAATGGTTGTTAGCCTCCATATGAGTGCTGTGAATTGAACCCAGGTCCTCTGCAAGAGCAGCCAGTTAAGAGTACTGAAACATCTCTCCAGCCCCAAGGCCCAAGACTCCAATCATCAGGTCCTCAACATACAAACAAGACCCTTGGAATTCAGTCCTTTCTGGTCTCCATGCAAAGCCAGCCTATTCTTTGTGTGCCAGCTGGATCCCTTCTGTTGATGTCTGCTGAGGGGAGGGTACCCTGTAGAGGTAACAATGCAGAACAAAGCACAAGAAGCTATGTTTGCTCTGCTTGGGGCCGGGGGTGGGGGTGG
>VZQC01002021.1:105431-173539 GCA_009823505.1 Rhizomys pruinosus | reverse complement strand
GGGGGGTTGGGGGGGCAGGCGGGAGCAAAGTCAGGATATCTTCAGAGAGAGGCCTGGGGTTGAGGGGGGTCAGACCCAGTCTGCCAATGGCTCACGGCAGCAGGTATTGGTAGCTTGCAGCTATGCTTTTCCATAGACTAGCTGCCTGTGATATAGGATGAGAGGTGGAAACCAGCTTTCTAACAGCTCTGGAATCCGAGTCTATTTTCTAACAGATTATCTAAAAAGATAAGAAGTTTGAGAGATCGTATCTGCACAGCTGACACCTACAAAATGACAGGGTTTGGGTTTCCAGAGTGACACACATAGTTTCTAGGAATACTGTGGGAAGTGATTTAATTCTAGGCTGTCTTTTGGGGTACAGCTGGACTGTTGCTGGCAATAATCCAATTTCACTGACACCCATTTGAGTTGTGCATATGAGTGTATGTGCAGTTACCAGCCAGCGATTCTCAGAAGGGCTGAGAGGTGGGTGCAGTCAGGACCTGTGGCCACTGTAATCCACTAGGAGGACTTACCTGCAAGCTTCTTTTCCTGGACTCTTCAAACCATTTCACTAGCACTCCTCTACTTGGCCCAGGCTCTTAGCCAAGTAGAATGCTCATAATACAGCTTTGATTAAGATGATTTCCCTGCCCATTCAAGTACTTTTTAAAGTACTTGAGGAAATAGCACCACAAAGATTAGTGTTCCTTCAATACATGGAGAATAAAACACAGAAAAGTTGGGCTCAGCCTGTAACTTGCTACACAGCTATCAAGACCTGAGTTAGGCAACCCAGCAACCATGTAAAAAAGTCAGGGGTGGTGGCATAAGTCTGTAACCCCACTGCTAGGAGAGGGATGGAAAGAGGAGGATTCCAGGGGCTTGCTGGCCAGCCAGTGTAATCAAAACAGCCGGCTCTAGGTGCAATGAGAGAAACTGCCGAAGACGGAGGATATCAAACTCTGGCCTCCAAGTGCACAAGTGTGCTCACCCAGTAACACACACACACACACACACACACACACACACACACACACATCATACATCATGGCACCCCAGCTACAAATAGCCAGAGACCCTTTTTTTTGGTCGTTTTGAGATATGGTCTCCCTATAGTCCCAGCTGTCCTGGAACTCACTCTGCAGACTAGGCTACATTAAAAATCAATGCATATCTGTGGCTGGAGAGATAGCCTAGCTGTTAAGAGCACTGACTGCTCTTGCAGAGGACCGGGGTTCGATCCCCAGCACCCACATGGCGGCTAAGAACCGTCTGTAACTCCAATTCTAGGAAAACTCCAGCTCCAGGGGAATCTGACACCCTCTTCTGACCTCCGCGGCATTGCACGACACAGGTTCACAGACCTACACGCAGACAGTACATTCATACACATAAATAAATAAATAAAAATAAAAATAAATCAATGCATATCTTTGACCACTTCATTTAACTGTTCTGGATTTACCTTTCCTGGCAATCAAATGAAATGCTGTATACTAATGGCATTTTGAAAGAGCACAGCACAAGTTGGAGTATTAGTGATATGTGCTATCTAACAGGGTTGTCATGAGTCCTCTTTGAAAGTACGATTCATGGGGCTGGAGAGATGGCTCAGCGGTTAAGAGTGCCAACTGCTCTTGCAGAGGACCTGGGTTCGATTCCCCAGGCCAGAAGAATCCAACACCCTCTTCTGACCTCCGCAGCATTGCATGACACGGGTGCACCTACTTACCTGCAGACAGTACATTCATACACATAAAATAATAGATAAAAAAAATTTTTAAGTGCAATTCAGGGTTTGGAGAGGCAGCACAGTAATGAGGAGTGTTTGCTGCTCTTCTAAAGGACACTAGGTCAATTCCCAGCACCCCTGTTGAGCGACATACAGCTGCCTATAACTCCAACTTCAGGGACCCTGACACCTTCATCTGGCTTCCAGGGCACTGCAATTATATGCACAAACCCACAGACCTATACAGACACATAGTTTTAAAGCAATAATAAAATAAAATACTTATTTATTTATTTATTTATTTATTTATTTATTTATTTTTTGTCTTTTCGAGACAGGGTCTCTCTGTAGGCCCAGCTGTCTTGGAACTCACTCTGTAGACCAGGCTGGCCTTGAACTCACAAAGATCCGCCTGCCTCTGCCTCCCAAGTGCTAGGATTAAAGGCACACCCGGCTAATAAAATACTTTTTAAAAGGATGACAATTCAAAAGAAAGTTATCACCAGAAATCCTAGAATCTTCTAGTCCCAGGAAAAACTACAGATGCAATCAAGCTTTATCAACTTATATTCAAAAGTAAAGGAAAAAAGTGAAGCCTGTAACACAGTGTATTAGGCTAACTAGAATTACAATAGGCAGAAACATATTTCTTATTAAATAAAAGAATGTCTTTCCAGTGAGACAAATATCAAGGTCTCTAATGATGTTTATAAATCAATTTTTAAGATGAATAACTGGCTACGGCAATAGCTCATTTTCCCTGGCAGTACTTGGGCGGATGACTTTCATAAACCATGACCTTTGGTGTTCCAAAGCATAGATCCATCTTCTTTGATTATCTCTACAGCTTAGACTCTGCAGAGCAAATTCTTCAATGCTGGGGGTCACCAGCTCTCATTTAGCTTCTCCCAAATTTGTACTTCATGAGGTGGTTTCTCAAAAATCCCACTCATCGAGAAAACAAGCTCAGATTATCAATTAAAAGAATAACTTAGAGCATAGCTGGAAAGTATGTTCATTTGTTAGGGCTGCCATAACAAGTTACCACAGACAGAATGGCTTAAATTACAGAATGATTTTTCTCATGTGGCTGGAAATCGGAGGTCCAACTGTCAGCAGGACTGGTGTCTTCTTCCTCACTGGCCAACAGGGCATCTTCTGGTGTGTCCTCACTTGCAACCCTGTAGCCCTCCTGGGTGCCCCTTTCCTATTCTTATAAAGACAGCAGTCAGATTGGAAGAGGTGCCGGCATAGCCATAACAACCTCATTTTCATTCAGTGGTCTCTTCAAAGACCCTGTCTGCAAATATGGTGACATGGAGGGTGCCGGGTAGAGAGCTAGAGCTTTTCAGCATAAGAATTTGTGGGGAAATACATCTCGGGTGGACCCAAGAAGGGAGGACACTCTTCTGCCCAAATCACACACATCTGTGATTTTTGTTTTGTGAGAGGGGTGGGAGTAGGGGTAAGGGTTGGGGGGGTGGGGGCTTCTCTGTCAGTCAAGGTCAGCTGTGCTGGCTTCCGAACAGTGGGGAGCAGTGGAGAGCAGTGGGGAGCAGTGGTAGTCAAGGAAGTAAGCAGACAGCTTTCCCAAGAGCCTTGCCGTTTCTGCTGTTTTTCTCCTGGTTAAGGAGTTCCTCTGAGCCAGTTAGGAAATTAAAGAACAGAGACAGAGCTTTGGAGAGCTGCCCTCGCTCTGCCCTAGGCCCAACAGACAGATCTGTTGGAGAAGACCAAGATGAAAACATCACTTCCTTAGCAACAAGTTCACTTCTTTTAGATTTCCAGAGAGATCCACATTAAGAAAAAAATAATAATCAAAACATACTTACCTTACCCTGGACACATGGATTCAGACCCAGTAGTCTGGAAAGTTCCTGATTTCCCTGTGGAGAGAATGAGTGTGTCTTGTGACATGTGAGGGATATCTGTGATTTTCTACCTGGGGCTCCTCTTGACAACTACAGACCTAAACAGGAGTGACACTGGGAACCAAGGTGGCAGCACAGCCTACTGAAACAAGGTCACCCAGAGACACTCAGAACTAAGCCCATCATAACAAGGTCCCAAGATTTCGAGTGCCTATAATGTGCCAGGTCTTTTTTTGAAAGGGATTCACAATATAGGAGCACAGTTGTTTTCAGATCACAATAACATTACTCAGTTTGCCATACAATTAGGTAATTGGTGCTAGCACCCACAGATGAGGGATACCATTCATCGTTTGTTTTTTTGGGACGGTGTTACTTCACTCAGCATGACATCTTCTAGCTCCAGCCATTTACCTGCAAAGCTCGTGATATCATCTTTCTTTTTGGTCTTTTCGAGACAGGGTCTCCCTGTAGCCTCAGCTGTCCTGGAACTCACTCTGTAGACCAGGCTGGCCTTGAACTCACAAAGATCCGCCTGCCTCTGCCTCCCATGAAGAGGAGAGGAAGAAAGGAAAGGATGGAGTTCGATTTGTATGATTTATATCTCTTTCAGACTCAATGAAAGGGGATCTGGGAAATAAAGATGGCCAACAGTTAAAGATGCAATTGCTACTCCTTGCAGGAGACCGGGGTTTGATGCCAGAACCCACATGGCAGCTTACCAATCCAATAAACATGTTCCAGGGCGATCTATGTCCTCTTTTCGGCCTCAGTATAATGTGATGACACATGACATGGTAGCACTAAAAATCATGAGCAAAACACTCATTACACATAAATGAAAATAATAAAAAGATAAGTCATTCTAATGATGGAACACAACAGCGAGGTAGGAGTAGGTCCAAGGGGCGTGTGGAAAGGATGCTTCTCTTCCCTTCCTCTCTTCCGCCCTTGCTTCTCATTCTGACTGGTCTCCTCGCTCTCCCCCTCCCTTCCTTCCACCCCAAGCCTCTGCCTGGCTGTGCTGGAACACACTTCTTTTTCCAATTTGTGGATTCCTCTTTCCCAAGGGTGTTTCATCCCAAAGAAACACCTGCTCCCCGAGAGGAGGCTGCCTGAATTATAAATGCGCCTCCAACAGATAAAGGTGTGCTTAATAGAATGGAAAAGAGAAAAGCGGGTAAACCAGGGGCCAGGCTGTTTCTCTGAGCATCCAGGATGATGCCGACTTTGCGTTCCCTTGGGCCCTAGCTTGAATCCCCCAAATCTACCTCAGGATGGTCTGAATCGCGGTGACCTCTACTACCACCGGCGCGCGACCCCTCACCTTACCAACCCGGGGCATTTCAATTTGGAGGTATGAAGAGGCATGGAGAGTAGGAGGCCGATTTAGAGGCGCTCCGTCGCGGATCGGCGGAGGGGGGAGGGGGGGTGGCTAAGTTGCGAGGCAAGACTAAAAATGTGATTGTGTCAAGCGGATGAATATTACAGAACGCAAAGGAAGCGGAGGCGAGGGTGGTCTGTATATCCGAGGCGGCAAGCTGAGTAAACCATGAATGGGGAAAGCGCATCATCAATATTTTTGTTCACCGCCGTAGTACATGTAAGTGAATATCCCATAACCTCAAAGGATGGGGGTAAAGCATTCTACAAAATGGTGAAGTGTAGTGGCGTGGGGTGTTAGGATGGAAAGGGGGGAAAGGCCGGATGGTGATCAAGGTTCACATGTATCAAAAACAGGAAAGTTAAAAAGGTGGAGTGTGAGAGAGGGTGGGATGGTAAAATGTGCGTGTGTGTGCTTAATAGTATACCAAAAAACGGACCAGGCAAGGGGGGTCGTTAGAGGTTGTGTGCGTGCAAGAGGCCTTATGTAAGCGCGACGACGATTGTGGAGAGTCGAGAGGGGGCAAAAAGGGTCAGCGGGGAGGGTGGGGTCGTTGTGAGAGTAAAGTGCAAAAGTCCAAGCTTGAAGGTTACGAGCAGGAGCGAAGTTGAACCAACAGAGGACAGCTTATGGGCTGACAGGGAGACCTACTGGGTCAGTCGAGAAGAAAGAAAAAGACGTAGAGTAAAAAAAAAGTATCGGCGCCAACAATGTCTCAGTGATTGAAACTAATCCCCATGAACACAAAGTACTAAAAGAGAGTGCAACCAGTCCATGAGTGGGGGTGGTGAAGATGGAGAATGAGCGTGTAGAATAGAGAAAAGAGAGCAAAGGTACTATGTGAGAAGGGAATAGTGAATGACGAGATGTGCTGAAAGGAGATGGGCTGGCCTGGGGTGTTCAGGGTGCGAGGATCGAACACACAGCAACGCACGTGAAAGAAGTGTGACAATAACAAGACCGGTAAAGTCGCATAGATAATTGGGACCGCCCATGACTTCTAGTAGCCTACAATCTGGTGTTGGTAATGAACAGAAGATGTGTGAGTAAACACTTACAAGGGGATGCAGGGACAATGGCACGTCGGGTGACACAGGTAAAATGTCAAAAAAGTAAGTACAACATGATATAAGGGAGTATTGTTAAGAAGATTAAGGTTCGTGTCGAGTGGGGGTGCATGTGGGGGTGGGTAGCAGGTGCCTGTAGAGTGCACGACACTCAGGAATCAGAGGGGCGCAGGGGTGTAAAAGGAGGGAAAAGGGTCTGCTGGTGAGTTGATCGGAGATGCACGATATCCTGCATCGGCGTCTGGCTTGCGAGTACAGGCTGTTATGTGGCGACAGGGAGACCCTAGTCGGCGAAAAACAACCAAAAAAAAAAAAAAAATTGTAAGCAAGCCCAGCTCGCAGAGAGTCTCGTTCACGGAGAGGCTCTGAAAGTCTCAATGGTGCCTGGCGAAATCTTTAGTCTGGCGTCTCGAGAATCTGTCGTCTCTCGTAGGGTGCTTACTATGCCACGTGCGCGGGCGTTTCTCTGGCCGGGGGCCGTCGGTAGGGGCATCGGGCGCGCGCCGCGGTGCTCGGTGGGGGCTCTCGCGTAGTGTGCGAGGGGGGAGCGTATCGGGGCACGGGTGCTGGCGCCGGTTGGCGGTCCGTGTCCAATCCGGGCACATATATAATGGCAGAAAGAAAAGGACAAGAGGATCCAAGCAAAGCAAAGGTGGATGCGCGCCAAAGGCACAATCATAGAAAAGGAGAGGAGAGGGGAAAAAGGAGGGGGAGAACGTGTGAAAAACACTTGCCCCCGCCAGAACAACAGAAAACACGATGTGAAAACCAAACCAACTGTGCGGCGAGGGGTGTGGTATCAGGAAATAAGTCTCGATACTGAACATTGAAATGGAAAAGGAAATGTGGGTTCAGCAGGAAAACGGATGATGGGGACTCAAAGAAGGAGCAAAGAGAGAATGGGAGAATGAGAATTGAAGGGAAAGAAACAGACGGGGGGGCGCGACGACGGAACTGGACGTAGACTGTGAACGTGTGGACGAGTGCGAAGGTCCACAAGGAGCGCAGGTTGTAGATTTGCGGTGGTCACGCGAGGAAAGTCAAGTGTGCAGACAGGCGCGTAATGGGGGGGGGGGGAAAGGCCGGTAGGCAGGGGTAACATGAATGCCAATGAATGAGAGGATGAAGGAAGAGGATAAGCGCAAAGGATGAGGACTGCGTAATATTAGGCGGGGCTCACGACGAGATGGGATGTGAGATTCTGAGGAGATCTGGCTTCCCCCCAATGGTGACCATAGTAGCCCGTAAGGGCACACGTATACTGAGTGGTGACGAAGGGCGCAGCGTAGCGAAGAGATGAACACTGAAACGACCATGAGGAGAAACAAGGGGGTCCTCAGGGAGGGGAGAGGAGGAGGAGGGGGGAAGGAGGGAGAAAGAGAAGAAAGAAAAAGAGAGGGAAGAAAAAGGGGGGGGGGGGAAGGAGAGGGAAGGGGGAAGCTAATTCGTCTTGTCTTAGTGGTGTTAGCAGCTAGGATTGGGGCAAGGCAGGGGGTCCAAACCATGCTCCCTCTCCCATGTTCTCACTCCTCGAAGGTCCAACTACTGTAACCCCCTGACCCTTTCCCGTCCCGATGCCCGGTGTCCCCCGTTCCGGTTTTCCAGTTTTCTTTTCCATTGCGGTGAAAAAACACTCTGAAGAACGCAATGTCCAACGGGGGAGAAAGGGTTTGTTCGCATCACAAGCTCCGGGGCACAGTATCATAGAAAGCTGAGGGAGCCTAGCATAAGAACTCAGGGCAGAACCTGGAGGCAGTAAGCTGAAGCCCAGGCATGAGGATTCTTGGTTTATGTTTGCTATCCTTGCCCCAGCCCAGGCCCCTTCCTTCCTCTTCCTTCCTTCCTTCCTTCCCTTCCTTGCTTCCTCCTCCTTCTTCCTTCCCCTTCCTGTCTTCTCTCCTCCGTTCCTTCCTTTTTCTTTTCTTTCTAATTTTCACTTTGGTGCCAGACTGGGGCACACGGACCAGAGTTTTTGGTGTTTCTTTTGAGACGAGGGTCTCCCTGTAGCCCAGCTGTCCTGGAATCTCTCGTGAATCCAGGCTGTCGCTTGAACTCCACAAAGGATCCTGCTTCTGCCTCTGCCTCCCTAATTGCTGGATTAAGGCTGTGGCCACCATGCCGGGTAATACAGAGTCCGTACTATATAAATCCGGTTAAAAAGCCGGGGGAAGCCAGAAGTGAAATTTGTACCCCTCCTGCGTGTCTTAGTTTGTCCTGACTAGATACATTTTTAAAAAGATTATTTTTTAATAGGTTAGAAAATACTTTTTAGGGTCGGGTTAAGAGCCTGACTGCTCTTTCAGAGGATCGGGGTGGTCAAATGCCAGCACCCTATAGTGGCTAACAGCCCATCTGTAACTCCATTACCAGGAGAACTCCAGTTCAAGGGAATCTGACGCCCTCTGCCGACCTCCACAGACACGGCACAGCATGCATGCACTAACCTACATGCAGGCAATACACTCATAGCATGGAAATAAAAAACAATAAATCAAATATATTAAAATATAAGAACAGACATACATTGAGGAGTTGCACCATATGTAAATGATACATCCCTATAATCCCAGGTCTTCTAAGGCAGAGGCTGGAGGGTGGATGTAAGTTCAATGCCAGCCTTTTTGACTGTTAGGACTACATACTGAAACCCTTAAACCCTATCTCAAAACAAAGAGTGTGTTGGTGTGGGTGTCTGCGTGTGTCGTGTTTGTCTATATGGTGTATAAAGACAGCTTCACAGTTCACAGAGCACGGTCACACACATTTTCTCTTTATCCTTATAATTCCCAGAAGCAACTGCACATGTAGGGGCCGATCACTACCTCTGGTTTGTTGAGGGAACTGCGTCCCCAGAAGATGACTTGCTGTGTGACCCCACGTTCTGTGAACTGAATGGAAGCTGACGGTCCAAAAAAGTTTTGGAGGCAGGTGTGGTGGTGCAACGCCTTTAATCCCAGCACTTGGGAAGCAGAGGCAGGCGGATCTCTATCAAGTTCAAGGCCAGCGGTGGTCCTACAGATCAGTTTCCAGGCCACCATGGGCTACAGGAACCCTGTCTCAAAAAAACAAAAACACAAAGAAAGTTTGGGTTGTGGGCGCAGATACAGTGCTCCTCCTTCTCAATTTTCTGCTTCCCTCTCAGACCACTAGGCTTCAAGTTAATTAGGCAGCAGGAAAAACTCTTGGGAGAAGCTGAAAGTGAGAGGAAGTGCCTGGAGCAGCCAGGGTAGAGAACAAACCAGAATGAGATGTTTTAATTGATCATTGATTGTGCCAACAACTGCAGTTCCCAGGGCACACGGCTGCTATTTCTGAGTCAGCAATGTGGGGTGAGGCTCACTTGCCCAGAGTGTAGGCTTTTTTTTTTTTTTGACTCAGAAATTCTACAATAATGATCTCTATATTTTTAAAATACAAGGTTTTAGTGAGCAGATAACTAAAGTACTGGAGCCCTGGAGAGCTCAACTGAGGAGGGCTGGGAGCCTGGAGCCCTGGGAATACTGTCCAAGGTCACCTACAGCCTTCCCAAGCCTTCTACCCAGCCTATCAGAGAAGTCCCAAGAGATCCTGCTCTGCCGATGAGGACCTGAAGGTGTCCCAGAAGCTTTTGAAGCACAGTGTACTTTGTGAAGCAGTTTGGAAATGCAGGTGCTGAGCTTGGTAAGTCTCTCGGTGTTAATAGTTACTCAAGCAATGAGGGCACATGCCCAGCATAACCCTGAAGAAAGAGAAGCCTTCCAATTCCAAGAGAGAAACACAGTTCAATCTCACCGCAGGCCTTGATACTTTGGAAAGATCCATATGCAGACAGGGCAGAGGATGCCAAACTTGGGAGTCATTTTGCCTTTGATCAGTGGCTTGCTGGACATTTCATGAAGAAGTCTAACGGACATCACAGGTCTAGCAGAACTATTGATTCTCTCCCTCTCACCCCCAACAGTGCCTCCCCTAGTCTTCTAGCTTTCAACAAATGATTTTACAATTCACTCCAAAATATGCCAGGATCCATACCACCCTGGCTCCAAGACTACTTCCCTAATATCCCAAGGCCCTTCCCAGTCTCTAGGGGCCTGCTCCCCATAGTGAGCTGTTCTCTAGAGAGAAACTGAGCTGTCACCTTGTCCTATTTAATTCCTTCAGCGTGCTTAGCAGAACCTGCTATTTTCCTGTCTATTCATTCACGCTTCTTGTCCTGCCCCCTCATTAGCAGATGAGTTTTGTGAGGGCAGGCAGTGTCTTGTCTCTCCCCAGCACGCCTGCGTGTTAGTTTCTCAGGGCTTTCCTAACGAAGTACCTGAAATGAAAGCTAGGGGGCTCGAGACCACAAACGGTCTCTCACAGTTTTAGCAGGACTGTGCTGTCTCTGAGATCACATGGGCGGGGGCGGGGGGGGGTATATCTCTTCTGTATTTCCTAGGAACCCCAGGCTTTGCTTATGACTCTGGCTTCCTGCCTTCACATGGCAGTTCCTCTGTCTGTGGGGGGGGGGGTCGTGCGTCGCTTTTCTCCTGATTGAACCCAGGTTCTCCACATCCAAGCTACTCACGACTTCCCACTGAGCTATATCTCTTTTTCTTCTTGTGTGCAGTACTGGGATGGAGCCTGGAGCCTTATGCATGCTAAACAAAGTGCTCTACTCCTGAGCTACATCCAGACATCCCGAGCCTGTTGCCGCCTCCCTCCTCCTCCTCCTCCTCTCCTCCCTCCGCCTTCCTCCTCCTCCTCCTCTTCCTTCTTCTTTTGGGATGTTTGAGACAGGGTCGCCCTGTAGCCCCAGCTGTCCTAATCCTCTGGTAGACCAGGCTGGACCCTGGAACTCACGAAGATCCACCTACCTCTGCCTCCCAGTGCTGGAAGAAAGCCATGTGTCAACACACCCAGATCTCGTCTTCGTTTTAAACAAATACTGACTTTACTTATTATTTTTAAGTTTCTCTACTAGTTTCATAATCATCATTCATTGCCTTCTGGGTTTTGACTCCATGTTATTAATTTTAATTAAGATTGGCTTGTATGAGTATGTGGTTATTTGTATGTGTGTTGGGGGTGAGGATGGGTAATTTACTTAAGCAAGGGCCATTTACCAATGGCCACACCACTGAGGAACCCAGCAAGCATTTACTGCTGATAACTCCTTAAGAAGGGTGGGGTGTTAATGAGCCCTTATCCTGTTCAGATGGAATGCTGATTGGCCCAAGCCTGATTTGAGATCCTCTCCACAGGAAGGAATTCCACATCTGGTACTGTAACCCTGGCCAAAAGCCCAGGGCTGAGGAGTCATAGGCCTAGGGGAGAATCGACTGTTGCTTGTGCTAAATGGAAATGGTATCAGCGGCTTCCTTTTTTTTTTTTAATTTTTTTTTTTATTAATTGATTCGGTAGGTGTGTATGAATGTACTGTCGCATGCAGGTGTTGGGTCCACCGTGTCGTGCATGCCGTCGGAGGTCAGACGAGTGTCTCGGATTCCCCCTGGAACTGGAGAGTTTTCTCCTTGAATTGGCTTCGACGGTTCTTTGCGCCGCCATGATCGGGATCGAACCTGGGTCCTCTGCAAGAGCGGTAAACGGCCGCGTAAAACTGCTAGGGCCATCTCGCCCAGCCCCGCAAGCTGCCTCCACTCGTAATATTTTTATCTGATAACCATAGATTGTGCCTACCTGAGCCGGGGTCAGAGAAGCTTCTGTTTCCAGGGGGCGATGGTTAAAGTAGAAATGCATTACTGGTCAAAATGCTGAGAATAACTGAGACTTGAGTGTTTAGCCCTAAACAGGACATCAGTATCACACTGAAAGAAGGAGAGGAAGAATCTAAGAGAAGCAGAGCCAGAGGATGGGAAGGAGTGCTGGGAAGTGCTGTCTTCTGGATTCGGGATGGCTGTGGCCCCCATGAACCCACTGCAGTGGCAGTTAACTACCTAAGACATGCAGTGCTAGGTTTTAAAGACAGCCCAAGCCGCCATCCTTGAATTTCTTCCCCCCCACCACCCAGATGCAAACGCCTAATTGCAGTAATTTAGATAATAATCATGACAACCTTTGTTCTCAAACAGGGTGATTTTATTCTTAGCATTGTAAACAAAGTGACATTCACGTATGGGTGAGGATTTTAACATCTTTTGTGGGAGCACAGCTCAATTCAGAATAGCCCAACATAGTAGATTAGTTAATTCGTTAACTTTTGTTGCCAAAACAATTTAAGTAAGGGATATTGGTTTAATTTTATTTTTGACTTGACTCCCAGTAATCATGGAGATTTCAGTCCATCATGGCTGGAAGCATGATGGAAACCATACCATTCACACCATGGCAGAGACAAGAGAGGCCCAGAGCAAAGGGTGCGTAAGACCCTGAAAAGGCCTCTCCTAGTGGCCTGCTTCTGAAGGGCAATGAGTTCAAAACCTATTTTGCTGACCAACCATACCAAAGTCTCCATCATAGACAAAGGGCAGAACTCTAACGCCAACCTACCAGAAAGGGGTAAAAAGAAAGCGAACAGTAAGACTGTTAAGGATCAGGATAACATGTTTTTTTGGGAAATAACTGTTTGCAAGGAAAACAACTGCTCGGTGGCAGTCAAAGGGCCAGATAAGAGTTTTTGACAGCAACGCCACAATCCCAGGAGCTATATGTTTTCAACAACCCGACAATCCCCATGAATATACCATGAATCTGGTACCACGCTCCCCCTACCCCGCCCGCAGGGCTCTTACAAGCCAGCCAAACCCACAGCCCCCCGCCATGATCGTTTGTGTTGAGTTACACAAGCCCACCAATCCTGTAATGCCAAGGTTTGGAAACCCCCCTGCTTGCAATTTTTTTTTCCTTAAAAAGATGGCCTGTAAGGAGTCTCAGGGCTCTTCCAGTCCTGCTGTGCCCAGGTATGGGAACAGCCCAGGCTCAAGCTTGGCGTGGTGGTGCACGCCTTTAATTCCGGCACTTGGAGGCAGAAGCAGTAGATTATTTTGTGAGTCCAAGGCAGCCTGGTCTAAGATGAGTTCCGGGACAACTGGCCACAGGAGGTCCTTGTCTTGAAAACCAAAGCAAACAAACAAAACAAACAAAAAACAAACAAACAAGAAAAAAATATTATATTTTTTTTTTCTGACTTTGCATCAGTGTTGTGTCTCCTGGTGGTCTGCCGGGGTCTTGGATTCAGGGCATAACATTTCAGCCAGTGAAGCCCCAGCTGCTGAAGACTCCACAGCCCTTTGAAATACTGCCACAAGCTGAAGACCACGCTTTCAAAACATGAGCCTGTAGGAGACACTTCAGATTCAAACTATTAGGGGATGAATGGACATTTTCAGTGTGAACAAACAGAATACGATGATGATCTGAATTCTAGAGTAGTAAAAACAAAGACCTCAGCCTGAACCTGCGGATAGAAGGAAAACTTTAACTGATGCCACTCACTGGAAAGAGAACATTCAAGTAAACCAGTTATTTAATATCACACACTTGTTTAGGTTCTTTGAAACCGAATTAGAATGTGTTCCCAATGATTTCAACAAGCAGGTCAACAAGGGAGTGTGGCCTGCCTTTGGCATCTCTGCCTGTGGCCCTGCTTAATGGCTGAGGACGCAGCGGCTTTCGAAGCATCAAGGCCCACGTGACTCCTTGGCCAGTGCTCAGGAAAGCAGCAGCTATGTCTGCCTCTCAGACCTCGGCCAAGGGCTGTCACCCAGTGTCTGCGTGAGCCACGTGATGAATACCTAATAAAGAGGAGAACAAACGAGCCAGGAGTGCCTATGCCTGTAATCCTGGGAGATGGTTCAGATAAAAAAAAAAAAATGAGGCCCAAAAGACACGTCTAATCTAACAGGATTCTGGTGTATGTGTCGGGGGGAGGGGTGGATATGGGGGACATGAGACCTGACTAGGGGGCGGTGTGAACTAATCTTGGGGGGACGCCAATAGAGTCCCAGTGCAAGAAGGGCTCTTACCAGATGTGGCTCTTGACCTTAGGCTTCCCAGCCTCCAGAACTGTTGGAAATGAATTTATACATTACTCAGTAATTATATGAATTACCTCAGAAAGTGAAGCTTTGAGTTCTATGTGTCAAGTTGCCTGGTAGACATGTACCTGTTTTTTTTGTTTTTTAGGGGTTAGGGATTGAACCCAGGGGCCTAGAACATACCAATCAAGTAGTCTACCACTGAGCCAAAAATGTTATCTTAAGAATGGTTTTTGTGCTTTAAAATTGTTTAAAAGCCACTGATCTCAGTAACAGGCTTCCCTCCAAGTGTGTAATTGCGTTCCCTTATGCTGCAGGCATTTGAGAGTCCCTCTGCTTTGTCATTCAGATGAAGCTTGGCTCCAGGGTCTGCGGGTCACTGGGAATTGTCAATGCTGGATTAAATCATTTGTCCTGCTTCAGAAGGAAAGCCATTTTTATTTCTATTCTTAGGGGAGAGGCTGGTGGGGGCTGAAAGAGTCCTGGGAAGTGAGTCAGCAGATCTGGCTCCCGTACTACAACAATAAATATCATTCATAAATACATGTGAGTAAATATTTGTCGAATATAGGCTAGCTAACAGCAGTATGGGGCATGTCCCTGTCTCATGGCATTGTTGTGGGGATCAGTTGGGAACATACACTTGAAAACCTTTTACAAACTGTAAAGTACAGCACAAAGTTGATGGGTGAGTGGGCCTAGTGGAACAGAATTTGAAAAGAGCAGCTCAGTGGGTGACTGTGGAAGGGGTGAGACCAGGAAGTGGCTTTTCTCTGATAAGCTTGGCTGTAGTTTAAAAAAATATTATTATTGGGGCTAGAGAGTGGATCACAGCAGTAAGAGCACTGACTGCTCTTGCAGAGGACCCGGGTCGATTCCCCAGCACCCACATGGTAGCTAGAGCCATTGTTTTTAACTACAGTTCCAGGGGAATCCAACACCCTCTTCTGACCTCCGTGGCATTTCACGACACGGGTGCACAAACCTACATGCAACAGTACATTCAGACACGTAAAAAGTATTTTATTTTATTATTTCAATTTTTATGGTGTGACCTATATTGGCATACATTTGTAAGTACACCTGTGTTTGTGGCAGTGCCCACAGAAGGTCAAAAGAGGGCATCAGATCCCCGGAACTGGAGTATGGATAGTTCTTAGCCTCTGTCTGTCTGGGTGCTGTAAACCAAACCCAGGTCTTCTATGGCAAAAGCAGCCGTGCTTTAAACTGCTGAGCCATCTTTCCACCATCCCCTTTAGGTAATTTTTTTTTTGGGGGACTCAGTATGATCCAATTTTATATTCCTTCCACCATTATCCCACACCCTTAAAATCCATTCCCACACATATTCCTTAGGCTTCTGCCGGAACGAATCAGCAAACTCATTAATTTCTTTAGTAGTATATCGCACCTCCTCGTGGACCACACTTTCTATCTCACCTTGAGGGGCTTGCTTAGACTTCAATCTGGTTATAGGTCTAGAGGCAACAATTGTTGGGCCCTGAGGGACATCAGCTCCCACTGGGAGGGGGGGATTAATTTCCTCAGGCAAGGGTGGGGAGGAGGGATCTGCAGGGTGTGGATTCTCTGCTGAGGGTGGGGAGGTTAATTCCTCAGATAAAGAAAATCCCTCAGAATCCGAGGGTTCAAAATCCTCATCATCATAGTTCTCCCACACATCTCCATCCCAAGTTTCAGGGTTCCACCCTTTCCCCACCAGTGCTCTCACTTTAACTGCTGACACTTTTCGTGGCTGGGAATTAAATCTGCGTTGTAAATCAGCCAACCGTATAATAAGAGCTCCAGCTTGATTTTCTGCTGCTTTAGCTCTTTGGCTGCTGGAGAGAAGATTCTCTTCCAGAGCACACTTGGAAACCTTTAAACTGTTGTTTCGAATCCGGAGCTGGTCATTTTTATCACCGAGCTCCATATTTTCGTCTAACAGTTTATCCAGACATGCTAGGAGCAACAAGGCAACATCATTATTTTCCTGATTTTTCTGCAATTTCTCGAACGTTTTATATATAGAGTCACTAAATTCCTTGCTTCTCACAAGAGGTGAGTTAGGTGAGTCAAATGGATCTATCTTCATAATTAGATCAAATAGTCTGCACCAAGGATTATCATTCCTCTTCATGCCACCAGGAGAGCCTTCAGTAACTCTAGGCTTCATTGGGTTGGAGAGCTGGCTCCAGAGGCTACCAAGCCCACTAAAGAAATTCATCCTTTCAATTCTGTTTCTCTAGAACCACTTCTGGTACCAAAATCTGTATTAGTCAGGGTTCTCTAAAGAAACAGAAGCAACAGGATGAATATATATAACTATATACAATTTATTGATTTGCTCACGTGACGGAGCTCAACAGTAGCGCCGAACTGGAGAGGCCGGGAATCCAGGGAACTGCTCAGTCCGCAAGGCTGGATGTCTCAGGAGTCCCAGTCTAGTGCTGAAGGCCCGAATGGATTCCAGGAGATCTGCCAGTCTCGGTACACGCTGGGATCCGAAAGGTTGATCACAGCAGCAAGGCAAACTCACCAGATGAGAGAGAGGCAAGCCGCAGGAAGAAGGAAAAGGGACCAGCTCCCGCTGCCGTGGCCTTAAATACTGCCTGCCGGCAGAAGGTAACACCCACATTTGGGGTGAGCCATCCGGGTTGAGGTGGTCCAATCAGAAGACCCTTTTCTCTTATTTGTTCCTTAGTCCAGTCAAGTTGACACCCAGGATTAACCATGACAGCAGGCATTTATTTTCCTTTTTCTTAATCTAAACTAGCCTCTTCCACAAAGCCCTTTCTAAACAGCTATTGATTTCCCCGGATTGAACAGCCCATTAATAATGCTGAGTCCTCAGGAGCCCCTTTAATGCCTCGACTTTGTTTAGGTTGGATTTGCTCCCTGGAGCCCTCTGGGGGCCAGCCTCCCTCAAAGGCCAAACTGGCTCTAGCCCTGCCCAAGTCTGGGTCAACATGGGGGAAAGGAGCTTGCTTGAAGCCTGGCTGGCCCCTCTGTAGTTTGCCTCCCAGCACCTGCAGTCACAGTGGGTCCAGTCTGTACCCAGCTCCTGCTTAATGAGATGCGGGACTGCCTGCACACTCAGGTACCATTCACCACCAGTCACTGGCTTCTCTGCAGCCTGGCCAGCGCTCATGCAACCACCTAGAATCAGTGTCTTCAGTAGGAGCTGAGAGCTGGAAAAACTCTAGCTCCTTCATTCTAGGGTGGTTGTTGTTGTTGTTGTTGTTGTTTGATCTTTTTGAGACAGGGTTTCCCTTTAGTCCCAGCTGGGCCTGGAGCTCGCTATGTAGACCAGACTATCCTTGAACTCACAGAGATCCGCCTGCCTCTGCCTCTCCAGAGTGCCGGGGACTAAAGGCGTGCACTACCACACTCGGCTGACAGGAGTGTTTGCTGTGGTTCTTGCACAGTCATCACACAAGGTGGTAGGCAGCTTCAAGTTGTGATAGCTGCTTCTCCACCTTCCCCTGGGAAAACAGATGTATTTGAACCTTTACCTTATACTCAGGCTCTGCCTTCTGGGGAGCCCAAAGTAAACAGTCTTTAACAGAATCTCAGTAATTTGAAGCAGTTTTGAAGGAGGGGCTGTCGCCAGGAATGCAACACACCAGTAAATCTCAGCATTAGGAAGCCTGAGGCAGAATGATGGCCAAGAGTTCAAAGTAAGCCTGAGCTGTAGAGTATGGCCTTGGCTCAAAAAACACCAAGGAAGAAGAAAAAGAGGAAGAAGAGGAGGGGGAGGAGGAGGAGGAGGAGGAGGAGGAGGAGGAAGAGGAAGAGGAAAAGAAGAGGAAGAGGAGGAGGGAGAGGGGGAGGAGTTAGAGCTCTTAAGACTCAATGAAAGGGGGAGCTGGAAAGATGGGCCAGCAGTTAAGAGCACTTGCTACTCTTGCAGGAGACCGGGGTTTGATGCCCAGAACCCACATGGCAGCTACCAATTATCCTAAACTCCAGTTCCAGGGCATCTAATGCCCTCTTCGGGCCTCCTCAGGTATTGTGTCCGTGTGGTACACTTACACATATGCAGACAAAACACTCATACACATAAAATGAAAATAAATAAAAAGATAAAGTCATTCTAATGATGGAACACAACAGCGAGGTAGGAGTAGGTCCAAGGGTGTGTGGAAAGGATGCTTCTCTCCCTTCCTCTTTCCTCCTTGTCTTCTCATTCTGACTGGTCTCCTCTTCCCCCTCCCTTCCTTCCACCCCAAGCCTCTGCCTGGCTGTGCTGTGACACACTTCTTTTTCATTTGTGTATTCCTCTTTCCAAGGTGTTTCATCCCAAAGAAACACCTGCTCCCCCGAGAGGAGGCTGCCTGAATTATAAATGCGCCTCCAACAGATAAAGGTGTGCTTAATAGAATGGAAAAGAGAAAAGCGGGTAAACCAGGGGCCAGGCTGTTTCTCTGAGCATACCAGGATGATGCCGACTTTGCGTTCCCTTGGGCCCTAGCTTGAATCCCCCAAATCTACCTCAGGATGGTCTGAATCGCGGTGACCTCTACCCTGCCCCCTCAGCCTTACCCCTTTCATTTAGAGAGCTATACCTTCCTCCTCTCTCTTTCCAAGACTAAATGTTTTGTCCTTTTCAACTCAGAACACGGAGCTAGTTCTTATATCCCCAGCTGGACATGACTGCGCATCATCAATATTTTCCCTTCTTAATTTCCATACCTCAGGGTGTAAGCATTCTACAAGTGTGCACTGTGGCTGATTAGATGAAAGGGCCTGTTCATGTTCACTGTCAGGAAATAATGAGGAGAAGAGAGAAGGAAAATGCTGTGGCTTTAATAGTTCCCCCAGCTGGGCGTGGTGGCGCACGCCTTTAATCCTACACTTGGGAGGCAGAGGCAGGCAGATCTTTGTGAGTTCAAGGCCAGCTTGGTCTACAGAGCGAGTTCCAGGACAGCTGGGGCTGCAGGGAGACCCTGTCTCGAAAAAAAAAAACGAAAAAAAAAAAAGTTCCCCCAACATTCTCATGATTGAAACTTAATCCCCACTACAATAGTACTAAGAGGTGACCAAGTCATGAAGGTGTAAATTAATGCTGTTATAGAAGGAGCAAGCTATTGATAAAAGAGTGAATTCAGGGTGCTGAAGAGATGGCTCCTGGTTTCAGTCCCCAGCACCCACAAGGTGACTAACAACCAGTTCCAGGAGATATGACGCCCTCTTCTGACCTCCTCTGGTGTTGTATAACATGGGTACACTTACAGGCATGCAGACAATGCACTCGTACACATAAAATGAAAGAAATAAAACATTTTTTTAAAAGAATGAATTCTTCTGGGCATGGTGGTACATGCCTTTAATCACACACTCAGGAAGCAGAGGCAGGTGGATCTCTGTGAGTTCAAGGCTAGCCTGCTCTGCATAGTGAGTTTCAGGCCAGCTTTGGCTACAGGGAGACCCTGTCTCAAAAACACCAAAAAAAAAAAAAAAATTGTATTCAGCCTCTCTCTCTCTTTCCTTATCTCTCTTTCTCTGTCTCCATCTGTGTCTTTCTCTCTCTGTCTCTCTCTAGTGTGCATACTTATCCACTTGCTCTCTTTCTCTGTCTCCATCTGTGTCTCTCTCCTCTCTCTGTCTCTCTCTAGTGTGCATACTTATCCACTTGCTCTCTTTCCCTGTCTCCCCATATGATAAAGCAGAAAGAAGATCCTCAGCAGGTGAGGCCCCTCACTCTTACACTTCCGGCCTCCAGAACCATGAACCAAACCAACTTCCATTGTTTATCAGATACTCTCTCAGTGGCATTTGATGAGTGCAGCACGGAATGGACTAAGGCAGATGAGGAGGAGGAAGGAGACGACGGGGCTCACCACGTGACTACTGAGCCTGTGACGGCGTGAGGTCCACAGCCAATTTTGGTTTCTCCTTCGTGTGCATGTCTGGGGCCTGCAATGACAGGTCTTGGTGGAGAGTCGCAAAGGTGCTGCTGTGTGAGGGGCATCACCTGGTGTGTTCTTTCTGGCTTCCCCTCCATGTGGCCTAAGTCCAAAGCCCGTTACTGGTGCTAGGGCGCAGCTGCAGTGAACAGCTAGCTACATGAAGACAAGTCTCACTTCGTCTTGTCTTAGTGGTGTTAGCAGCTAGGATTGGGGCAAGGCAGGGGGTCCAAACCATGCTCCCTCTCCCATGTTCTCTCCAACTACTGTAACCCTGACCCTTTCCCTGTGCCCGGTGTCCCCTTCCTGTTCCAGTTTGCTTTTCCATTGCTGTGAAAAAACACTCTGACCAATTCCAACTTGGGGAGGAAAGGGTTTGTTCGGCTCACATCTCCTGGGTCACAGTTCATGACTGAGGGAGCCCAACATAGGAACTCAGGGCAGGAACCTGGAGGCAGTAGCTGAAGCCCAGGCCATGGAGGAGTGCTGTTTATTGGTTTGCTTCCCTGCCCCAGCCCATGCCCTTCCTTCCTTCCTTCCTTCCTTCCTTCCTTCCTTCCTTCCTTCCTTCCTTCCTTTCTTTTCTTTCTAATTTTCACTTTGGTGCCAGACTGGGGCACACCCATTTTTTTTTTTTTTTTTTTTTGAGACAGGGTCTCCCTGTAGCCCCAGCTGTCCTGGAATTCTCTCTGTAGACCAGGCTGTCCTTGAACTCACAAAGATCCACCTGCTTCTGCCTCCCAAGTGCTAGGATTAAAGGCGTGTGCCACCATGCCTGGATAATGACAGAGTCTTACTATATAATCCGGGCCGAATTGAAATTGTGACCCTCCTGCTTGTCTTAGTTGTCTTACTACATTTTTAAAAAGATTATTTTTTAATAGGTTAGAAAATACTTTTTAGGGTCTGGTTAAGAGCACTGACTGCTCTTCTAGAGATCCTGGTGTCAAATCCCAGCACCCATATAGTGGCTAACAGCCATCTGTAACTCCAGTTCAAGGGAATCTGACGCCCTCTTCCGACCTCCACAGACACTGCACAGCATGCATGCACTAACCTACATGCAGGCAATACACTCATAGCATGGAATAAAAACAATAAATAAAATATTTAAAATATATACATACATGTTGCACCATATGTAATGATACATCCCTATAATCCCAGGTCTTCTAAGGCAGAGGCTGGAGGGTGGATGTAAGTTCAATGCCAGCCTTTTTGACTGTTAGGACTACATACTGAAACCCTTAAACCCTATCTCAAAACAAAGAGTGTGTGTGTGTGTCTGTGTGTGTGCGTGTTGTCTATATGGTGTATAAAGACAGCTTCACAGTTCACAGAGCACGGTCACACACATTTTCTCTTTATCCTTATAATTCCCAGAAGCAACTGCACATGTAGGGGCCGATCACTACCTCTGGTTTGTTGAGGGAACTGAGGCCCAGAGAGATGACTTGCTGTGTGACCACGTTCTGTGAACTGTGAAGCTGACGGTCCCAAGAATAGTTTTGGAGGCCAGGTGTGGTGGTGCACGCCTTTAATCCCAGCACTTGGGAAGCAGAGGCAGGCGGATCTCTCTTAGTTCAAGGCCAGCGTGGTCTACAGAGTCAGTTCCAGGACACCTGAGGCTACAAGGAAACCCTGTCTCAAAAAGAACAACAACAACAAAAGAATAGTTTTGGGTTGTGGGCTCCAGATACAGTGCTCCTCCTTCTCAATTTTCTGCTTCCCTCTCAGACCACTAGGCTTCAAGTTAATTAGGCAGCAGGAAAAACTCTTGGGAGAAGCTGAAAGTGAGAGGAAGTGCCTGGAGCAGCCAGGGTAGAGAACAAACCAGAATGAGATGTTTTAATTGATCATTGATTGTGCCAACAACTGCAGTTCCCAGGGCACACGGCTGCTATTTCTGAGTCAGCAATGTGGGGTGAGGCTCACTTGCCCAGAGTGTAGGCTTTTTTTTTCCCTCAAGATCTTTGTACAGGGAAGTGGGACTGTGCAAGACAAAATCTCTCTCCTTTAATTGGCCCAGCAGCTGGGAGCCTGGAGCCCTGGGAATACTGTCCAAGGTCACCTACAGCCTTCCCAAGCCTTCTACCCAGCCTATCAGAGAAGTCCCAAGAGATCCTGCTCTGCCGATGAGGACCTGAAGGTGTCCCAGAAGCTTTTGAAGCACAGTGTACTTTGTGAAGCAGTTTGGAAATGCAGGTGCTGAGCTTGGTAAGTCTCTCGGTGTTAATAGTTACTCAAGCAATGAGGGCACATGCCCAGCATAACCCTGAAGAAAGAGAAGCCTTCCAATTCCAAGAGAGAAACACAGTTCAATCTCACCGCAGGCCTTGATACTTTGGAAAGATCCATATGCAGACAGGGCAGAGGATGCCAAACTTGGGAGTCATTTTGCCTTTGATCAGTGGCTTGCTGGACATTTCATGAAGAAGTCTAACGGACATCACAGGTCTAGCAGAACTATTGATTCTCTCCCTCTCACCCCCAACAGTGCCTCCCCTAGTCTTCTAGCTTTCAACAAATGATTTTACAATTCACTCCAAAATATGCCAGGATCCATACCACCCTGGCTCCAAGACTACTTCCCTAATATCCCAAGGCCCTTCCCAGTCTCTAGGGGCCTGCTCCCCATAGTGAGCTGTTCTCTAGAGAGAAACTGAGCTGTCACCTTGTCCTATTTAATTCCTTCAGCGTGCTTAGCAGAACCTGCTATTTTCCTGTCTATTCATTCACGCTTCTTGTCCTGCCCCCTCATTAGCAGATGAGTTTTGTGAGGGCAGGCAGTGTCTTGTCTCTCCCCAGCACGCCTGCGTGTTAGTTTCTCAGGGCTTTCCTAACGAAGTACCTGAAATGAAAGCTAGGGGGCTCGAGACCACAGAAACGTTCTCTCACAGTTTCAGCAGGACTGTGCTGTCTCTGAGATCACATGGGCGGGGGCGGGGGGGGTATATCTCTTCTGTATTTCCTAGGAACCCCAGGCTTTGCTTATGACTCTGGCTTCCTGCCTTCACATGGCAGTCCTCTGTCTGTGTCTATGCTGTCTCTTTCTCCTGATTGAACCCAGTTCTCCATGCATCCCAGCTACTCACTCTCCCACTGAGCTATATCTCTTTTTCTTCTTGTGTGCAGTACTGGGGATTGAGCCTGGAGCCTTATGCATGCTAAACAAGTGCTCTACTCCTGAGCTACATCCCTAGCCTGTTCCTCCTCCTCCTCCTCCTCCTCCTCCTCCTCCTCCTCCTCCTCCTCCTCCTCCTCTTCCTTCTTCTTTTGTATTTTTGAGACAGGGTCGCCCTGTAGCCCCAGCTGTCCTGGAACTCACTCTGTAGACCAGGCTGGCCTGGAACTCACAGAGATCCACCTACCTCTGCCTCCCGAGTGCTGGAATGAAAAGCATGTGTCACCACACCCAGATCTCTTCTTCTTTTTAAACAAATACTTTACTTATTATTTTTAAGTTCTCTACTAGTTTCATGCCTTCTGGTTTTTACTCCATGGTATTTAATTAAGATTGCTTGTATGAGTATGTGTATGTGTATGTGTGTTGGGGGTGAGGATGGGTAATTTACTTAAGCAAGGGCCATTTACCAATGGCCACACCACTGAGGAACCCAGCAAGCATTTACTGCTGATAACTCCTTAAGAAGGGTGGGGTGTTAATGAGCCCTTATCCTGTTCAGATGGAATGCTGATTGGCCCAAGCCTGATTTGAGATCCTCTCCACAGGAAGGAATTCACATCTGGTACTGTAAACCTGGCCAAAAGCCCAGGGCTGAGGAGTCATAGGCCTAGGGGAGAATCGACTGTTGCTTGCTAAATGGACATGGTATCAAGCTGCCTTCTTTTTTTTTTTTTAATTTTTTATTTATTTCGGTATGTGTATGAATGTACTGTCTGCATGCAGGTGTGTGCACCCGTGTCGTGCAATGCCGTGGAGGTCAGAAGAGGGTCTCGGATTCCCCTGGAACTGGAGTTCTCCTGGAATTGGAGTTTCAGACGGTTCTTGGCCGCCATGAACCCGGGTCCTCTGTAAGAGCGGTCGGCGCTCTTAACTGCTAGGCCATCTCTCCAGCCCCTCAAGCTGCCTTCTTAATATTTATGCTTATAACCATAGATTAGTGCTACTCTGAGCCTGGGTCAGAGAAGCTTCTGTTTCCAGGGGGCGATGGTTAAAGTAGAAATGCATTACTGGTCAAAATGCTGAGAATAACTGAGACTTGAGTGTTTAGCCCTAAACAGGACATCAGTATCACACTGCAGAAGAAGGAGAGGAAAGAATCTAAGAAGCAGAGCCAGAGGATGGGAAGGAGTGCTGGGAAGTGCTGTCTTCTGGATTCGGGATGGCTGTGGCCCCCATGAACCCACTGCAGTGGCAGTTAACTACCTAAGACATGCAGTGCTAGGTTTTAAAGACAGCCAAGCCGCCATCTTGAATTTCTGCCCCCCCACCACCCAGATTGCAATCCTAATTGCATGAATTTAGATAATAAGCATGACAACCTTTGTTCTCAAACAGGGTGATTTTATTCTTAGCATTGTAAACAAAGTGACATTCACGTATGGGTGAGGATTTTAACATCTTTTGTGGGAGCACAGCTCAATTCAGAATAGCCCAACATAGTAGATTAGTTAATTCGTTAACTTTTGTTGCCAAAACAATTTAAGGGAATATTGGTTTATTTTGACTCCCAGTATCAGAGATTTCAGTCCATCATGGCTGGGAAGGATCATGAGGAAACCATTCACACCATGGCAGACAAGAGAGGCCAGAGCAAAGGGTGCGTAAGACCCTGAAAAGGCCTCTCCTAGTGGCCTGCTTCTGAAGGGCAATGAGTTCAAAACCTATTTTGCTGACCATGCCAAGGCCTCCATCCTAGACAAAAGGGAGAACTGCCACCTACCATAAGGTTAAAAATAAAAGCTACAGGAAGACTGTGTAAGGATCAGGATAAACATGTTTTTGAAATAACTGTTGCAGGAAAACAACTGCTGCAGGTGGTCAGTACAAAGGCCAGATAAGCATGTTTTTGACACAACCCAACAATCCCAGGAACTATATGTTTTCAACAACCCGACAATCCCAGGAAATATACCATGAATCCTGTCCCCCTTCTCCCCCTACCCCCTGCCCTCAGGGCTCTTACAAGCCAGCCAAACCCACAGCCCCCCGCCATGATCGTTTGTGTTGAGTTACACAAGCCCACCAATCCTGTAATGCCAAGGCTTGGAAACCCCCCTGCTTGCAATTTTTTTCCTTTAAAAAGAGTGCCTGTAAGGAGTCTCAGGGCTCTTCCCAGTCCTGCTGTGCCAGGTATGGGAACAGCCCAGGCTCAAGCTTGGCGTGGTGGTGCACGCCTTTAATCCTAGCACTTGGGAGGCAGAAGCAGGTAGATCTTTGTGAGTCCAAGGACAGCCTGGTCTACAGAGTGAGTTCCGGGACAGCTGGGGCTACAGGGAGGTCCTGTCTTGAAAAGACCAAAGCAAAACAAAACAAAACAAAACAAACAAACAAACAAACAAAAAAAAAAATATATATATTTTTTTTTTCTGACTTTGCATCAGTGTTGTGTCTCCTGGTGGTCTGCGAGGGTCTTGGATTCAGGGCATAACATTTCAGCCAGTGAAGCCCCAGCTGCTGAAGACTCCACAGCCCTTTGAAATACTGCCACAAGCTGAAGACCACGCTTTCAAAACATGAGCCTGTAGGAGACACTTCAGATTCAAACTATTAGGGGATGAATGGACATTTTCAGTGTGAACAAACAGAATACGATGATGATCTGAATTCTAGAGTAGTAAAAACAAAGACCTCAGCCTGAACCTGCGGATAGAAGGAAAACTTTAACTGATGCCACTCACTGGAAAGAGAACATTCAAGTAAACCAGTTATTTAATATCACACACTTGTTTAGGTTCTTTGAAACCGAATTAGAATGTGTTCCCAATGATTTCAACAAGCAGGTCAACAAGGGAGTGTGGCCTGCCTTTGGCATCTCTGCCTGTGGCCCTGCTTAATGGCTGAGGACGCAGCGGCTTTCGAAGCATCAAGGCCCACGTGACTCCTTGGCCAGTGCTCAGGAAAGCAGCAGCTATGTCTGCCTCTCAGACCTCGGCCAAGGGCTGTCACCCAGTGTCTGCGTGAGCCACGTGATGAATACCTAATAAAGAGGAGAACAAACGAGCCAGGAGTGCCTATGCCTGTAATCCTGGGAGATGGTTCAGATAAAAAAAAAAAATGAGGCCCAAAAGACACGTCTAATCTAACAGGATTCTGGTGTATGTGTCTGGTGGGAGGGGTGTATATGGGGGACATGAGACTGAGCTAGGGGGCTGTGTGAACTATCTTGGGACTCAATAGAGTCCCAGTAGCAAGAAGGCTCTTACCAGATGTGGCCTCTTGACCTTAGGCTTCCCAGCCTCCAGAACTGTTGGAAATGAATTTATACATTACTCAGTAATTATATGAATTACCTCAGAAAGTGAAGCTTTGAGTTCTATGTGTCAAGTTGCCTGGTAAGACTGTATCCTTTTTTTTTTTTTTTTAGGGGTTAGGGATTGAACCCAGGGCCTAGAACATACCAATCAAGTAGTCTACCACTGAGCCAAAAATGTTATCTTAAGAATGGTTTTTGTGCTTTAAAATTGTTTAAAAGCCACTGATCTCAGTAACAGGCTTCCCTCCAAGTGTGTAATTGCGTTCCCTTATGCTGCAGGCATTTGAGAGTCCCTCTGCTTTGTCATTCAGATGAAGCTTGGCTCCAGGGTCTGCGGGTCACTGGGAATTGTCAATGCTGGATTAAATCATTTGTCCTGCTTCAGAAGGAAAGCCATTTTTATTTCTATTCTTAGGGGAGAGGCTGGTGGGGGCTGAAAGAGTCCTGGGAAGTGAGTCAGCAGATCTGGCTCCCGTACTACAACAATAAATATCATTCATAAATACATGTGAGTAAATATTTGTCGAATATAGGCTAGCTAACAGCAGTATGGGGCATGTCCCTGTCTCATGGCATTGTTGTGGGGATCAGTTGGGAACATACACTTGAAAACCTTTTACAAACTGTAAAGTACAGCACAAAGTTGATGGGTGAGTGGGCCTAGTGGAACAGAATTTGAAAAGAGCAGCTCAGTGGGTGACTGTGGAAGGGGTGAGACCAGGAAGTGGCTTTTCTCTGATAAGCTTGGCTGTAGTTTAAAAAAATATTTTATTGGGGCTAGAGAGATGGCTCAGCAGTTAAGAGCACTGACTGCTCTTGCAGAGGACCCGGGTTCGATTCCCAGCACCCACATGGTAGCTAAGAGCCATTTTTAACTACAGTTCCAGGGGAATCCAACACCCTCTTCTGACCTCCGTGGCATTGCACGACACGGGTGCACAAACCTACATGCAGACAGTACATTCAGACACATAAAAAAGTATTTTATTTATTATTTCAATTTTATGTGTGTGACTATATTGCATACATGTGTAAGTACACCTGTGTTGTGCAGTGCCCACAGAGGTCAAAAGAGGGCATCAGATCCCCTGGAACTGGAGTTATGGATAGTTCTTAGCCTCTGTCTGGGTGCTGGGAACCAAACCCAGGTCTTCTGCAAAAGCAGCCAGTGCTTTTAACTGCTGAGCCATCTTTCCATCCCCTTAGGTAGATTTTTTTTGGGGGGGGTCTTTTCGAGACAGGGTCTCCATGTAGCCCCAGCTGGCCTGGAACTCACTCTGTAGACCAGGCTGGCCTTGAACTCACAAAGATCCGCCTGCCTCTGCCTCCCAAGTGCTAAGATCAAAAGGTGTGCGCCACCACGCCTGGCTTCCTTAGGTCGATTTTTTAAAGCAAGAAATAAATAACCCTGTCTGCTGCCCATTTTAGTAATTCTGGTTAGCCATCTCAGCTACCAAATCATTGAAAGTAAGATTTGTCATGAGGACTGGCAAAGACCTTGTAGAATGAGAGCTGGCTGGCCAAGACAAATCCAGGAAAGATAGGCAGAAGGTCTTGTCTAGTTTCCAGTATTGGTCAGTTCTTTGGATTATTCGTGAGCAAAGAATGGAACTTTCCTAGTTGTCTGTTCTTTTCTCTGAGTTCCCACCATCATATAGTTAGGTCAATGAATGAACAGTCAGAATTCCAGGAAGCGATGATGCATCCACAGACTGCCTTCACTGACAGCTCTTGTATCCACCAAATCACTACCTCCTTACATCCAACTATAGTCCTCAACAGATTCTCGGGTCCTGCTTTGCTGGAACTACATCTCAGGGAGGGCCACACCCAGCTCTGATCCAAAATAGAGCGTTCCCTGGGGTCTGATGGCATCAACAATGCTTTCTGGGTAATAATCAGGGCTGATCTCTTAAGAGCACTGACTAGAGGTAGCAAGACTGAGAGAGACAATGGCCAGCAAACCAGTCCTGGGGAAGGCTGTGGGTTAAGGTCCAGATCTACCCAGTTCCAACTATGACATTGGCAAGTCCCCTCCTCCTCGTCCCTCCCTTTCCTTCTTTCACAAACATCTGAATTGAGCATATTCCAAGGGCAGGGTCTCCTCTAGGCCTTAGGGATTCAAAAACAGTCCTTAGGCTGGGAGATTGCTCCAGTGGTTAAACACTTGACCCGCAAATGTGAGGACCCAAGTCTGGGTCCCAGAACCCACGTAAATAAATGCTGGATAGGCATATCTGTAAGTCCAGCCTCAGAAGGCAGAGACAAACAATCATCAAAACAAACTAGCTAGTGAGTCTAGTCAATATGGATGAGCTCTGAGTTGGACTGACACACCCTGCCTTAGTGGATAAAGTGGAAGAAAGACAGCAAGGATGATCCCCAACATCAGCCTCTCAAAACCTCCACATGGATATACACACACACACACACACACACACACACACATACACACACACCACAAAAAAAACAAAAAAAAAAAAAAAAAGGAAAAAAAAGAATAATCTTTTTTTTTCACATAAATTTATTTATTTATTTATTTTAACAAATCTGACCCGTGTTCCCGCCCATTCCCCCACCCGCCAGAGCTCATGCATTCTGCCAAACATGCTTTTCATCTCTTAGTCTTTTCTCAATATTTTCCATGGGGAAGTTGACTGTT
Organism: Rhizomys pruinosus; assembly: GCA_009823505.1. Classification (NCBI taxonomy): domain Eukaryota; kingdom Metazoa; phylum Chordata; class Mammalia; order Rodentia; family Spalacidae; genus Rhizomys; species Rhizomys pruinosus. The sequence continues at coordinate 144,537 of VZQC01002021.1, read as the reverse complement.
TTGCAGCAGAAGTTCACTGTTTTCAGTCAGTTCTTTGATGCAGTCCTTTTCTGTTGTTGTTGTTATTGTTTCCACATATCATTATGCCCAACTGTTTGTACAAAGCTCAGGGGCCCTACACAAGAAATACTTCAACTGGGTAATTGGCACTAGCATCCACAGATGAGGGATACCATTCGTCGTTTGTTTTTTCTGGGACTGTGTTACTTCACTCCAGCATGATGTCCTCTAGCTCCAGCCATTTTCCTAAAAGCTCATGATGTCTCTTTTTACTGCTGCATAGAACTCCATTTGTGTATGTACCACATTTTCTCTATCCACTCATCAATGAGGGGCATTTAGTTGTTTCCAGCTCCTTGCTATTGTGAAGAGAGCTGAAATAAACATGGCCGTGCATGTATCTCTGTGGTGGCGTAAGTCTGAGGGTACATGCCCAGGAGTGGTATGGCTGGGTCGGGTGGCAAGTTCATTCCAAGTCTTCCAAGGGCTCTCCACACTGCTTTCCGCAGTGGCTGTACGAGTTTACATTCCCACCAGCAGTGGATGAGTGTTCCCCTTTCCCCACAACCTCTCCAGCACTTGGTATCATTTGTTTTCTTGATCCTAGCCAGTCTTATTGGAGTAAGATGATATTCTTAAAGTGGTTTTTCATTTGCATTCCTTAATGATTAGTGATGTTGAACAGTTCTTGAGTGTTTCTCAGACATCTCTAATTCCTCACTGTTGAAAGTCTCTGTTCAGTTCTTTGCTCCATCTATTGAGTGGGTCATTTGTTTTCTTTTTTCTTTGTTTTTTGAGTAGTTTATATATTCTGGAAATCAATTTTTGTCAGATGTATCTTGCAGTGAAGATTTCTCCCCACTCGGTGGGATTTCTCTTCACCTCCTTGATTGTTTCTTTGATGTACAGAAGCTTTGAGTTGATGAGGTACCCATTTGTCAATTGTCGACCTTAATTCTTGTGCAGCTGCTGTCAAGAATAATCTTTATCCCCTTGTATTCTAATTAAGGAAGCAGTAATGTGAACCAGTATCTATATTTTCAACTTCCTTGTCTGTACAATGAGAGAGTTCCTGATACCCTGGGACTGTCTCTGTTCAAATGCTGCTCTGCGCTCTCATCACGTCAGGCCATCTGTTCCCACCATATTGGTGATGTGGTCGGCCACAGTCAGCAGGTGACCTGCAGGGAAGAGTTGGTAATAAATGATGATTTGAATTGCATCAGGATATGGCTGCTTGCAGCCAATAGACTGCTGTGGTTTGGTTCTCCTGCTCCAAATCCCCATTCCTTCAGCTACCTTGGCCAGCAAAGCTCCCTAAAGTTATTTTCAGCATGTGCAGAGAGTCCAGGAGGGGTCAAAGGAAGGACAGATCATGCCGTTAGTTCCAAGTTGGTGTCAAACTCAAGTTTCGCTGATTGTTAGTCCAGGCAATCTGCAGGCCCGCTAAGTGCACGAACCTTCCAGCCTTCACTAGGAGTCAGGACTGTGGAATACGTGCTTGTGGGCACCACTGCCAAGGTGAAGCCGTTCCGGGGGATTTCTAGGGACCTTGCATTCTATGTGGGACGGTGTAATGTACTTCTTGGCTGATGACACATCTCAGAGATTAGTGAGAACTCCTCGATCTCTCCTTTTTGTTTCCTTCCTTCCTTCCCTCTGCCCTTCCTTTCATTTTTTTTTTTTTTTCCATGTTACTGGCGATGGAATCCAGGACTTCAAACATGGTAGGCAAAGAAAGGCTCTACCACTGAGTTACACCCACATCCTCTCTTTAAAAAGCAATTAACTAGCCGCGCATGTTGGTGCATGCCTTTAATCCGAGCACTTGGGAGGCAGAGACAGGTGGATCTTTGTGAGTTCAAGGCCAGCCTGGTCTACAAGGCGAGTTCCAGGACAGCTGGTGCTACATGGAGACCCTGTCTCAAAAAGACAAAAAAAAAAAAAAGCAATTAACTAAGACTGTACTTTCAGGGATCGTTTCTATAGTATGTTACTAGAGAAGTTTCTCTGTGTAGAATACCAGAAACCACGAAGAGGAGACATAGTTTTCTCTCCTGTGCGTGAAGCCGGCTCTTGGTGTTCCTTTACTTCAACTGCCATTTGCCATTGATGATCCTTCTTCTCTCTTTTGGGAGAGTAGAGGGAGAGAATGCAGTCTGAGTGGGGAAAAAAGGGAAAAAAGAAAAAAGCAATTAACTGTGTAGAACTTGGACTTTTCTTCATATCCACTTCTTTATCCCTGACACACCTCTTTGTCCCTGTGTTGAAACCCAGCAAACAACAAAGAAGCCATCCATTCTCCCGGATGTATCCAAGATGTATCCAAGAGCAACAAAGCATCTCTGGCTCTGAGCAAGAATCGGCAGCCTAGCCTGTCCTCTCAGACTCATCCTTATTAGGCATCAGGTCTCGCTCAATCTCTGTGCCTTCTTTACGGTTCATCTTTCCACCACTGTCACTTCTTGCTGTCTTTCAGAATCTTGTTTTCAAGGTCCTTGCCTTACTGGTTATATTATCTGCAATAAAAATGATCTCAGCCCCTCCTGGCTCCCATAAGCTCCTGGGTGAGGAGGGCTCCTTCTAGGCACAAGGAAAGACGGAGGCTGCCAGAATACTCACAGATGTCTCAGCTCGTGTGTTGCAGGCCAGAGACAGGGCCATGACCAGGCAAACTTCAGGGGGTGGCTGTGATGAAAATTAGGTCTAGAGACTCCCATTACTAAACGAGCAAAGTGACAGCTGCCCACACCAGACTGGCCTCCTCCAGGAGCTTCCAGAGAGGGGACAGCCCATGGAAGCGGACAGAATAGAGTTGTCTTTACCTTGCCAACCAGCTGATACCAGCTCATTGACCATCAGTGCTGTCTCTGATAGGCTAATTTCAAAGCATTCAGGATTTCAGCCTGCACTTGTCTGTCCTGTCCTCAGCTACAGTGCTCTTTTGCAGGGCAGCTTTGGGACTAGGTCGAGAACCTCACCAATGTGAGGTCCTCCTGCGGCTCCTGGTTTAAAGCTGCGGCTCAGGACCAAATTATCCCGAGACATGGTGGAGATGCTGCATGGTCACAGCTGCTGCCAGAGCTGCTCACACCAGAAGCTCAGGCCTGCCTGGGAGTTGTGGGGGGAGGGGGGTTAGGAGTGGGCCAGGGTCATACCAGAAAACTCTAGATGGGAGGAGGCCCACAGGGACATTGTGTCTTTCTGGAGGTGACCTGGACAGTACCAAATGCAGGCAAAGCTCCCAGGAGGAGGGCCGTTCTCTCATCTGGTGGGTTTGCAAATTCCTTTCTTTTACCATTTTCTTAAAAGAACCCTCTTCTGTTTACTTAGCTGATTTCCAGCCAAGTTTCCTTTTTAAAAATAGGACGCATTACATACTTATTGAATTATCAAACTTTTTCAACACTAACATCATCATTATCAAAATATGATCCAGGTGTTTGGCCGGGCAGATCCTCACACAAAGCAATTTAAATGAATAAACACATTTCTTCCTCATCTTTGGGAATTCGGCTGAGCAGCACAGCCCAGCAGCACTAATGAGGATAAAGTAAGAAAAGGCATGCAAACCCACCCTGTGCACCCAAAGCCTGGCACACAGAATAAAATGTTCCTGATCTTCAGTCACTCCTGAGCCCATCTGATGGGACCGATGCCTGCTGTTAGGTTCATTTTGAGGGGAGACTTGGCACAGAGGGAGAAAGAGTCAGGACTCCGATGAGAAGGAAGTCGGGTTTATTTCAGGCATGGCGGCTGGCCTGCCCGTGTTGGGATTAGGATGACCAGCGTTAGAATGTCCCCGATAAAATGGCAGTTTTATACCCAGGCACACAAGGAAGTGAGTTTTCAAGGAAGTGGGGGCAAGGAGATTGGGGAATGGGTATAGGTGGGTCTGTGACTGGTATCAGTAGAAGCATCTCGAGGGAAACTGGGACCTGTGACTGGTATCAGTAGGGGCATCTCGAGGGAAACTGGGACCTGTGACTGGTATCAGTAGGGGCATCTCGAGGGAAACTGGGACCTGTGACTGGTATCAGTAGGGGCATCTCGAGGGAAACTGGGACCTGTGACTGGTATCAGTAGGGGCATCTTGAGGGAAACTGGGACCTGTGACTGGTATCAGTAGGGGCATCTCGAGGGAAACTGGGACCTGTGACTGGTATCAGTAGGGGCATCTCGAGGGAAATCGAGGCTGGTTCTGGTCTCTGGTGAGCCATGATTGCAGGATGTCGCAGTAACATTTTTTTGTTTGTTTTTTCGAGACAGGTCTCCCTGTAGCCCCAGCTGACCTGGAACTCACTCTGTAGACCAGGCAGGCCTTGAGCTCACAAAGATCTGCCTGCCTCTGCCTCCCAAGTGCTAGGATTAAAGGTGTGCGTCACCACGCCCGGCTGCAGCAACATTTCTTGGGTTGCAGGAATGAATGCAGTCCAGGATAATTGTTTCTCAGAACTTCTTCCTCAGTTGGCCTCCTGAAGTCCCTGACTTAGGCAGGCTACAACCTTACACTTGTGGCCATTAGGTGAAGAGGGCCTCTGTGAAGAGTGATTTCAGGGGCTGGTGAATGGTTCAGTCAATAAAGTACTAGCTCCATGAGCTTGATGACCTGGGTTTGACCCCCAGGACCCACATAAAAAGCCAGATGTGAGCCAGGCGTGATGGCGCACGCCTTTAATCCTAGCACTTGGGAGGCAGAGGCAGGTGCATCTCTGTGAGTTCAAGGCCAGCCTGGTCTATAGAGCAAGCACCAGGCCAGCTGGGACTAAAGGGAGAACTTGTCTCAAAAATACAAAAACAAAAAACAAACAAACCCAGATGTGATATCAGCTCTGGAGAGTTGAGGCAGGTTCCCTGGTGCTTGCTGGCCAGCTAGCCTACTCAATGAACATCAGGTCCAAGTGAGACCTTGTCTCACAAACAAGGTAGAAGGCTCCTAAGGCACAATACCTGCACATGAACACACACACACACACACACACACACACACACACACACACAGAGCATTATTTCAGTTTATGTTATTGATCCAAAGTATGACTTTGAGTACAGACACCATGCCTTTTAAATTTAAAATTTCACTGTCTAACAGAGGGCCTGGCAAGCAAGTGGGCAGTAGTTTGATAATACCTACTGTTTTATTGCTATTCAGATCTCTGCCATGAACATCTCGGCATCATCTCTTAACTATCCCAGCATGTGAAGCTGTCATAATGAGGCTTAATGCTCACAGACAACTCCAACTAGTGGGAAGTGTACCATATCATTGTTCTAGAAATGTTCTTTCTCAGAATGCCTTTTTTAAGAGATAATTGCCAGTATGTACTGAATATGTACTGTGAAAACCTGAAGTAGTCTAATCCGTTAAATATATGTATAGGGTAGAATAGGTGTTTACAGTCCCAGAGTTCTTACCTTAGTTCCCTGCTTTTTTTCGAACTTAAGCTAGGCCAGTTTAATAGAAAAGGAGATGACATTCTGTAAGTGTCAATGAACATGGACCATGCCAAGTGGCCAGCTGGGCAGAGAGCATGGTAAGCAGCCTTATAAAATCCTGTGCTTGCCCCTCAGCAACCCTCAGCCTATATAAAACAGAACATAGTCAGGCATAATGGCGCAGACTTTTAATACTAGCCCTTGGGAGGCAGAGGCAGAGGCAGAGGCAGAGGTAGAGGCAGGAGGATCTCTGTGAGTTCAAGGCCAGCCTGGTCTACATAGTGAGTTCCAGGGCAGCTGGTGCTACAGGGAGACCCTGTCTCATGATGACCAAAAAAGAACATAAGGTGGCCAAATGTCTGATACATCTTAGCAGCCAAGAACTCAAAGCTCAACCTGGCAGTAGGAGCAGCGGTGAGAAAGGCTGAAGGGTCAGGAGTTGGGGATGTGTTGGGGTCAGAGGGAGAACAAGTCTAATCTGAGGAGATTTCGGGCCTTGATTCCCAAGACCAACCACTGAGGAGGGCCCAGAGACTCCTGCACTGAAACAGGGTCGAACTAGAACCCCTAACCTTCACTGTCTCTAACTGGTTTAAGAATATACAAGTTAAGATCTAAGAAGGCCTCAGCTCCAAGTGCCGGAAGACCTGGAGTGCGGTGCGTGTGGGGAGACCATATGCTATGCGCTCCCCGAGACCTGGACTGTATGAAGCATGGGCGTAGCCAGCATCCCACGGAACATGACAATGGCTGAGGAGTACTTGTTCTTGTCACACTGCACTTCTTTTCCAGAAGAAGATCTGAAACATGGGCGAGGACCAGCCCATCATGGCGCCCCTCGAAACAAACTGCGAGTCACTGCTATAAGATGTGTTTTCACTGTAACAAGCCTTTGAAACTAGACCACTTGTGATATGAAGGATAGTTACCTAGAGGAGGCTGTTATTTATTTATTTATTTATTTATTTATTTATTTATTTATTTTTTATATTTTTGAGCTAGGGTTTCCCTTTAGTCCCACCTGGCCTGGCACTCGCTATGTAGACAAGGCTGGCCTTGAACTCACAGAGATCCTCCTGCCTTTACCTCCCGAGTGCTGGGATTAAAGGTGTGCACCACCAAGCCTGGCGGAGGAGGCTGTTTTTAAAGTGAATTTGCTTAAAGCTCAGACATAAGATTGTATATAGTATTCAGTGCTTTTTTGTTTTATTTATGTGTATGTTGCATGGATGTAATTTCCTATGGTGGCCAGAAGAGGGCATTGTATTCCCTGGATCTGGAGTTACAATTGGCTGGCTATTAGCTACCTGGCATAACTGGTAGTAATTGAACTCAGGTTCTCTGAAAGAATAGCAAGTGCTCTTAACCATTGAGCCATCTCTTTAGCCCAAGTATTTTTTTTTAATTGATTGATTGATTGATTGATTGATTGTTGGAGGGAGAAGCACATACACACCACGGTGCATGTGTGGAGGTCACAGGTCACCATGTAGGTCCTAGGGGTCAAACTCAGGTTATCAGGCTTGGCAAGTGCCCCCACCAGCTGAGCCATCTCATAAGCCCTTTTTTCTTTTCTTTTCTAAAAGCATGTATATAGGAAACCAAATACTGAATGGCAGTAACAATAGTGATGATGGCAGTGTTATTAACAATTGCTACAGGCCAAGCCCTTTGCATGCATTAAGCCACTTATTCTCTTGATAGCTATATGTGGTTGGTTAGTATCACTGTTAACTCGTTTTACTTGGGAAGCCTGTGGGAAGTACAGACCAGGGTTAGGGACCACAGTTCACCCAGGCACCCAGACCGCAAACACTCTCGCTCCTACCTGTAGCTCTGTTGAGGTGGGAGGGGAGCCATTATGCAGTACTGGTTCCCTTGCAGAACCCTAAGAGACCCCACACGCCATGGGGGAGGGATGATAAGCCCCACGGAGGGGGGTGGGGGGATGGGGGGTGGGGCAGTTTGCCTTCTGCACCTTTCTTATGATATGAGGGCCTCAGACAGAATCTTGACTAAGTGGATTTCAGGCTGGCCTTCCTGTCTGCCTGCTAAACTCTTCCAGATGACTCGAGCTGGATTTAAGAGGCTTTACCAGACAGATTGTCTCTGAGTGAGAGGAGAGGAAGGAAATGTCTAAAGAAAAGAGGCTGCCTCAAAGTCTCACAGGACCAATGTGATGGAGAGAAGACTTCCAGGACACAGAAACTGCATCCTCAGAATATGCTAGCTGAGCATGAAACAATTGTGCTTCTTACTTTTCTTTCCTTTTTTTCTTTTTCTTTTTTTTTTTTTTTTTTTGGTCTTTTTGAGACGGGGGTCTCCCTTTAGTCCCAGCTGGCCAGGCGCTCGCTATGTAGACCAGGCTGGCCTTGAACTCACAGAGATCTGCCTACCTTTGCCTCCTGGGTGCTAGGATTAAGGGTGTGTGCCACCATGCCCTGAGCTTCTTACTTTTCATGAGTGGTTAAAATCTTCAGGCACATCCTCCAGCCCAGGTTAGTATTTAAGCTCAAGAGCTTTGGAATTCCAAGTTCACCTCCTCCTAACCAGATAGCCTTGCCCAAGACCTAGGTTCAGTTTTCCAGTCTGTATAGTGGGAATGTTAAAAGTGCCTTCCCCGCCGTGAAGATTACATGTGAGCCTTAGTACAGTGAAGGACACAGTTAAGCACCCAATCTTGGCAGTTACTCCTCCTATTATCCCCCAGAATGGTACAGGCCACCACTTACCTGACTAGGCTCCATCTGCTCATTTTTGTAAGCCCGGGATGACCTTCCAAGAGTGTAGTGAAATTTTATACATTTTTATTTGGACACAGGTAAAGCCTCTGTTGCTTAGAAGGAAATGATGAGAAACAAGTCCCTGTTCGAACCTGTAACCCTCTGACAGACTCCCCGAGCACCCAGATTCTGCAAGAATAGCTCACCACAAAGTCTCATCCCCCCCCCTTCCCCAAGGAAATTTAGGGACCCAGGCTACCAGATTCTAAGACATCAGGGGTTTTCTGATGACACGTGATCCACCTGCATATTGGGTACACCTTGACTGCTCATCCTTCCCACTCCCCCCACACTGTCAAGATTTCTTCCTCCCATCCTGGCAGGGCGAGATCTCCTCCTCCCCTGCACCCCAGAATCCGAGGCAGCCTAGCTGCAAGCAGTATTAATGGACTACTTAGCAACTGAGTGTCATGGAACCCTTCCTTCCTTTAAAACCTGTAAGAAAGGTTTCCCACTCTGCACTTGGGCCTGAACTCTCCTCAGTCTCCACCATACCATGACATCTCTCTTTCCTTGGTGCTACTATCTCTCCCAATCAATCTCCTACCTAAAAGGACAATCTTCCTCAGTGTCCCTCTTGAACAACAAACTAAACCTTTCAGCCACCTAGATGATAATGTTTAAAAGGTGAAAGTGGGTATGTACTAATTTAGTGGTGAATGTGGGTATGTACTAATTTACTGGCCCATTTAAACCAAAGTTCCATGAGTGGCCAGGAGAAGAGTCCAAAGTTGAATTTAGAATCTTTCCCTCAAAACTCACTCTCTCAAACGTTCCCTCTAGGTTGAGAGTGATCAGAGAAATGACACCCTCTTTTCCCACTTCCAGTCAAGACACAGCTGGAGTCTGGCTAGCCAAAATGGTTATTTTGCCAGGCTGAACAGAGCTGCTTCCCAGACTGCGAGCTTCTACCTAGGGAGTGGAACAGGCCCCCCTGGTGTAGAAAGCAAACTGATCCTATCTGACTACAACAAACAAGTGACTAGAAGACCCAGAAAGTTCTGAGCCACACCAGATCAATCGCTCCTCCCTAATATGAGGAGCCAGGGAGACAGAGTGCAAGGGTGTTACTCGAATAAGAGTCCCTGCAAGGAGTGGGGATAGAGGGTTCCTCTAATCCCATACACACAGCTGCCCAAGTCACAAACCTTGGTCATCTCAGATACTTGCTTTCCCTTGCTCCCAGTGCTGTCATCATTGAGTGCTGTCAATTTCACTTCCTAAATACGTTCTGAATCTGCTTTCTTGGGCCCATTATACGGCTGCTGATTGTTCGTAGAAGGCAATGTTACTCTGTCGCCTGGACCTGTGTGCAAGGTCCAACTCCTCCTTACAGTATTATTGTCGCTTTTGTTGTTAACAGTTCCTTACTGGTCTTTGATAAAAGTTAAAATCTTCACTATGGGCCCAATACTCTGAAGCTCTGGCCCATGCCTGGTTAGGCCTAACTGGACACACAATGTGAGACCCTCGAAATTCACGTTTGGGGTCTACACTTTGCTTTCCTTGTTTACTTGAGGGAACCAGCTTCATCCCAGCCTCCCTCCCTCCCTCCCTCTCACCCTTCTTCTCTTCTTCCCCTAACTCTTCTCCTTCCTCTTACTCTACTGACTCATGTTTCATGTCTTAATATCAACTTTCCCAAGGAAGCTCTCGGACCCCATCCGGTCCCTTTACTAAAGTGTTCAAGAATTTTTTCGAGCTTTTCCTTCATAGTAATGAGATAATTATATGATTCTAATGCCTGTTTCTACCATAGTCTGAGCCCCGTGAAGCTGGTGTTTTCTTACCCCTGGGCCCCTGGCATACACCTGATGTGTAGTAGCAGATACCTGGGAAGTATTTGTCACCTGTGCTCACTTCAGCAGCATATATACTGAAATTGGAACGATACAGAAAAGATTAGCATGGCCCCTGCCCAAGGGTGACACGCAAATTCGTGAAGCCTTTCGTATTTTTTTAAATGGACTCAATGTATTATAAATGCATGTATGTATGTATATGTAATAAAAAAGAGGCCAAGAAATTAAGAGAGAGTAAGAAGATGTGGGAAATAATGCAAAGACATACTCATGTATGAAATTTTCAAAAAAAAACCCAAAACTTAAAATTAAAAAAAAACTCACCCAAATGTAATTTTGTTTGAAATGTACAGAGCTTCAATAAAACATTGGCTTAAGGCCAGGCGTGGTGGCACAAGCCTTTAATCCTAGCACTTGGGAGGCAGAGGCAAGAGGATCTTTGTGAGTTCAAGGCCAGCCTGGTCTACAGAGTGAGTTCCAGGACAGCTGGGGCTACAGGGAGACCCTGTCTTGAAAAGACAAAACAACAACAACAACAACAAAAGAAAAACTATTGGCTTAAAAAAAACCACAGGGGCTGGAGAGATGGCTCAGTGGCTGGGAGTGCCCACTGCTCTTGCAGAGGACCTGGGTTTGATTCCCAGCACCCACATGGCGGCTAGGGACCATCTTTGACTCCAGTTCCAGGGGAGTCCGACGCCCTCTTCTGACCTCCTCGACATTGCACAACACGGGTGCACTAACCTATATGCAGACAGTACACTTATACACACAGAAAGAAAGTAAAAAAAAAAAAAACTCACCCAATTGAATGAGGGAGACTTAAGTGTGGGTCCAGTGGATGTTTTGAAAACCAAATGCCCCTCTTCTGGGAAATAGGACGAACTGGGGAGGTGTGGCGTAGAGCGTCAGTGTGTGGGCAGGGGGACAAGGTTCTCTCCGGAGTCAGTGGGACAAGCTAACAGCTGCCGTGTGTGGAAAGCATCGTGAGGAGAAAATGGGGAGGAGCAAGGAGCAGACTGCTGGCAGAGCACTTCTGGGATGGGACGCACGCAGGATTATTTGTCATGACCAAAGAACAGGAAACGGAGTTCTCGGCACCCAAGATCACCAACACTTCTCTGGGATGTAGATTCTCCCAGATTGCTCTAGCCACAAGAGCAGACGCTAGTGTAGATTTGATTCATGACATCCAGAGCCCGGCTTTCATTCTGGGGATCGCGCGGCAGAGCTGTTTTCGCCTGTTTCCCAAGCCCGTCTCTCTACCCTTCTTGGCTGGTCCCAATGCTACCCAGTTCTCTTGAATGAATTCCTTCCTTCTCCGCCTAAGTCAGCCAGAATTGGTTTCTGCTGTCTGCAGCCAAGGATTGTGACTGGCTTCATCTGGAGCCGGCAAGGCAGTGATGCTCGGCTTCTCCATGTGACCCAACAGGTGACTATGGAACATAGGGGTACCAGGCATAGGGGTGCCAAGCATGCAGGCACCCAGGAGTGGAGAGGGGGAGAGGACCCCTCTGGAAGGTCGGAAGTGAATGGCTCCTTTGGAATGGGAACGGAATGTGACTATTTTGAGCCAGGCAGCCTTCGGATGGAACTGGAGTTTGTAAATACGTGTGGGTAGATGCTCCATTAAATAAACCACCCTATTGTTTGGAGAGGGTGGGTCACCTAATCCACCCCAAACTGAGGCCCTGGAAAAGGACTATCACATGGAGGCCCATGAACCAAGTTGGTTCATGATTTAGTGCCTCCTGGAACTTGTGCCTTTCCTGAAGAATCTGGACTCTGGTAACCACTGGAGATCTTTGCCGTTTCTAGGAAGACCTCTACACTAAAGCATAAAGCGTGGGAGGAAATCATGGGAGTCAGAGTACAGCTGGCATGCTTCCTGACAGCTTGGATAGGTGTCAGAGCAGGAAAGGCGCTCAGACCATCTTGTCCCACTGTCCCAACTGTCATTGGGCCCCAGGGAACTAATAAACAGTGCAGTTTCCCAAACCCCAGAGCTCATCCCTAGGGCTTGGGCTGAAGCCTCAGGATATAGGCTCTGTAAAATTTCCCAGAAGATCCTAATATGATTTGTTCGAGAGTAGTGGTTTTTCATCCTTTATCCCATCTTAAGGAAGAAACCGAGACTTCAAAAGAAACATCCTCCTGACAAAGGACACCCCACCCACCGCACCCCTGGATAGAGAATTATTTGCTGGGTCAGACACTGATTCAGGCTTCTTGACACCTGCTTCCCTGGAATGCCTGGGGCTATGAGAGGCCATGAGAATTATTTCTTTCCCAAGCTTTTGTGTGACACTTTTTTGTACCATAACAGGGCCTTCCTTTCTCTGGTGAAAAGACAGCTTGTCATGGAGACACTACAAATCAGGATGGATATATTGCTGTTGTCTTGGCCAAAGAGTTTGCTGTGAACTTACCTGGATAGGAAATCTCTGTAGCAAAGCCAAGAATGGATATAGCAGAGGAACTCTGCTCAGGTTCTGGTTCTGGGTCCTCTAATGACATGCTGTGACCTCAGACAGGTCATTCCCCTCCCCAAGTCTCAGTTTTGCTCAGTTAATAAGACAAGGACAACCTGTTATCTGCTCTCCACTCTGCCTATTCCACTGGCCTCTGGTTAGAATGTGCCTTGTGAAGCCCCAAGGAGTAGACACTGCAGATATGACCAGAATACTGATTTCCACTCAGGGCCCCTTGAGGACATACTGGACCCATATTGGAAGTTGAAAAGGGGATAATATACAGCCAGTGATGTTCAAGGGAGAGACTCAGAGCCCTATGAGCTGCCCTTCTCACACGATGCATTGACCTCCCAAACCTGTGCTTCAGAAGGTGCCACAAATTTGGAGCTCTCTCTTTGACAAGTATGTGCATGTTGGGTAGAGGTCGGGGACAGTCCCTGGATCAGAGCCCTCCTTTTTATCCTGGTTCTTCCAAGACCCTCTGATCATCTCTTAAAGTGTCCTGATCCTAAGCTGGGCATGGTGGCACATGCCTTTAATCCTAGCACTTGGGAGGCAGAGGCAGGCAGATCTTTGTGAGTTCAAGAGCAAGTTCCAGGCCAGCTGGGGCTACAGGGAGACCCTGTCTCTAAAAGACAAAAAAAAAGTGTCCTGATCCTAGAGCCCTAGGAAGTATTAGGAGGACTCGAGGAAATCACCTCCCATCCCTGACATACACAAATACACACACACACACACACACACACACACTTTGATGTCTCAGAAGGTCTTGGTGGATACTTCAGGTTCCAGAGGTTAGACTGGCACAATCACACATCTCAGAACCATTGCCCAGCTGATGAAGGTCCTATTCACCTGAAGGTATCAGGATACTAGGATTCTTACATCACTCTGCCAAAAAAGGCATGTGTTGTCATCTGACCCAAGCCCCTTCATCTCTGTTTTCTCATCAGTAAAATGGGAGAAATAATTCCTATCCCTCCCTCCATGGTGGATTTGCTGTGTTGAATGAGAGCAGGTGCAGGAGGTGGGGGGGGGGATATTATTCTTGAAAGTTCCATAAGGGACTTTCTCATAGATGTCATCTATGAGATGACAGTAGAGGCCTGCAAAGGAGATGAGAGGGGATGGCAGAAGTGGTTCCAACTGCAGGAGGTGAGCAAGCTTGGAAGAATGACTAATTCCTAAGCTGGGGCTGTGGCAGGGCAGGTGCTTTGCCCTATGAGTCCCCATCCCCCTCCCTCAAGTGCAGGATCACCCCAGGGAATAAAGAAAATGATGAATCAGACTCAGGGCACAGTGGTGGCTGAGCCTGAAGAAGAGTTTTCAGAAGGAGAATCACACCTGTTCTAACACAGTTGTAAAATCATCTAAACCAGTGTTTTTTTTTTTTTTTTTTGTGTCTTTTCGAGTGGTTTTAAACTCCTCCCTCCCTCCTCCTCCTTGTCCTCCTCCTCCTTCTCCTCCTCCTCCTCCTCCCTCTCTTCTTTTTAAAAGCAGAACACTTCCTTCAACAAGACCTTAGCATGAAAAAAAAAAAAACAAAAAAATTCTTAGTCACTTCTGATAATCAGGGAGACCCTGGGAACCTCCACTGATGTATTATGTGCACGGCAAATAAAAGTCTAAGAGGACAGATGGAATGTGACTGAAGTCACACAATAAACCAGTGGTTAAGACAAACTACCGAGAAAACACATTCAAATACAGGTCTCCAGGACAATGCAGCCTAAGAGAAAACCAAAGGGTTGCCAGAGGACAGGCTCCCTGTGGGTAAGGGGTGGGAAGTGGGGGCCATTTCTGATAGTGTCAAATCTTTTTTTTTTTTTTTTGGTCATCTTAACTGGCCTCCTTGAAGTCATTTTCAACAAGAAGACTTTTGGGGCTCCTGGGCGAGCTTCTTGCCAGATGCCTGAATGTTATGATGGTCTACGTGGGAGAGGACAGTGCTGTGAGACACCAAGGCCAGTCACATGGTTTTATCACCTCATCATTCACCTCAGCAACCACAGTCTCCCAGTCAGCAGAGCTGGGGGAGGGTCTGTCTTTGGGTCTGACCGGCTCCTGGCAACCAGGACTCAACAGGGTTGGCAGGGAGGCTTAAGGATTGGAAAGGGGAGCGGAGGAGGGGAGGGGAGGTAGCCACTTGGAACTAACCTCAGGGAGGCTCCCAAAGCCCACATGGTTCTGGCTCACAGCTAGTTCCAGGAGTCTGCCAGGAAGGAAGAGCTGGGAGCTGGAGGCTGGGGCTTGGGGGGTACCTCTGTCCCCTGAGGACCAAAGCTCCCAGTGCTCCTATCGCCTTAGTAAGGATTTTGTTCACCTAGAAAATATGCAGGGTTTGGGGGGAAGGTTTTGTGGTTCTGAGAAGAACCAATCCCGATGACAGACCACTGCAGTTCCTTTCTGTTCAGAGCCTGTACTCTGTTCCTGCCCTTGTAAACCCGTGAGCTGATGGATTCTCAGGGTGTCCCAGTGTACAGCTGTGAGAGTTTTGTGGCTTGTTCACTGCCCAAGAGCACAAGGGAGGCCTCTGGGGCAGAGAAGTGGGGAGCAGGGGTAGGGTGTGGACGCCATCTCCATCTCACCCAACTTTACATTGCTTTCATTTTTACTGGCAGCAGCTGTGCTACTAGACCCTTCCAGACTCTCGGTAATCTGGTGGAGGATTACCTTGGTCAACGTGAAATCTGCTGTCTCGGGTTCTTCATTTGTCTTGGTACTCACAGTGCATTCACTGGGGGACATGGCCACTTGGTAGTAGAGTTGGGAGTTGTTCTCTGACTTCTCATAGAACAGATCATTATCTTGGATGTTTTGACATAGGTGCTCCCTTGGAAATCTTTGATAATAAAGGGATAAAAATCCTGCTGAGTGCGGTGGTGCACGCCTTTCATTACAGCACTCGGGAGGCAGAGGAGGCAGGCAGATCATCAAGGAGAGAAACTAGATTCAGCTTTCAGTGGGAGATAAGGACTGCAGCTTGGATCACATAGGGCCTTGGCCTGCTTTGTGGTCAGTGGTCACAGATTGGGAGAGGTATTTATATTAGTCACCTTTTATCACAATGACACCATATCTGAGAATATTTTGGTTCATGGTTTCTGAGGTACCAGCCCATGGTCCCTTGTTTGTTTCTGGGCCTGTGGTAGGGCAAAGAATCGTAGCACCAGGTCATGGCGGAAGAGAGGGGCTCCCCCCATGGTTGAGTGAGGAAGCAGAATGAGACAATGGAGGGATGAGGGACAGGTCATTTAAGGGCACATTTCAGTGGCCTACTTCCTTCAACTAGGCCCCACCTCCTGATTTCTACCACCTGTCAGTACAGTCACAAATAGATACATCCATTGATGATGGCGGAGCCCTCGTGATCCAGCTACTTGCTCAAAGGCTCACCTCTGACTGTTGCCCTGGGGACCCAGCCTTCAACATGAGTTTTGAAGGGACGTTCATACCTAAGCCATAACAGTATTTAAAGCTAAGTTCAGTTCAAACATGACTAAATTATAGTTATAAATTTCACCTCATAGCATTACTGGGAGACGATACTTCTAAGATGCTGAACCCCTAGCCTGTCATGTGGGAAGTGCTCATCAGATGCTCATAACTTATTAACACATCTGTCTTCCTGCCCATGTGTATACTCAGTAGCTTTCCCATCTTCCCAGATACAATAGCTAGCATTTGGCAAAGAATGAATCCCCAAATAGGAATAATGCAGAAAAGACAGAAATTTGTCTTTTCTCAAGGGTGAAAAGTGATTTTCTAGTATCTGTGATTCACACCTTGCCCTGTTAAAGCTGTAAATGGCCGGGCCTAGAGAGATGGCCTAGTGGTTAAGAGCACCGACTGCTCTTGCAGAGGACCCGGGTTCGATCCCCAGCACCCACATGGCGGCTGAGAACCGTCCATAACTCCAATTCCAGGAGAACTCCAGTTCCAGGGGAATCCGACGCCCTCTTCTGACCTCCATGGCATTGCATGACACGGGTGCACAAACCTACATGCAGACAGTACATTCATACACATAAAATAAATAAATAAATAAAATAAAATAAAAAGTTTATAGCTGTAAATGGCCTTACAGATAATAAGTGATTAGTGGCAGCATTTAGCTTCCAGGAGGACAAAGAGATGAAGGAGCCAAAGGTCCTTACAGTGTCTGTGGGACAGGAATCCTGGACTCAGACGCATCTGGAGCTAGGCTGCCAATCTGCTTAGCACACAATGTGGAGCAAATTGTCTTCTGCTAGCATGTGCTCAGAAAGTCACCAGTCGGCTTGCTTGTCAGCACGCCCCTTTTCTGAATACGCTGCATGAGTTGGGATGACGTGCGATGGTTTGGAGGTCTAGGATTGGCACTGGGAAGTAATATCACCGGATGTAGGGGCTGCCCATCCCAGACTTATATAAACTGCTTGTTTAATTGATTAAATGGATTTGCACCTTCTGATGTGGTCCCTGGGATGTTATTGGAGTAACCCCACACCCTACCGTTTTCAGCCTGGTTAATCATGGAGTCAGCAGCCCCACAAATCTCTCAAAGTTTCTTAGAAATTGCTAGCTACCATTACTGCCTGTGTCCCTCTGGCTGGAACATAGTCATATGACTATCCCTACCTACAAGGGTATCTGGGAAATGTGTTTTTTATTGTGGTAGCCATGTGCTCAGATAAACACTGCTGAATACATTCCTTCAGAAGAGGGGAGATGCTCGGGACAGGTCAGTCTATGCCCCAAGCCTCTGGCTTGTCCAGACCAGCTAGGTACCTGAGCCAGGCACCTGAGCACCCCAAAACACAGCATACTGCTTCTCTTCAGCCACTCCCAGTGAATCTGTCTGTAATTAAGAACTAGAAATGGCATCCAGCATCCTTCCATGGATCTCATAAAGCACAGTCCTGTTTAACCACCTTAGTCATGCTTGGCTGCAATCCACTTGATATTCTTCCCCCCTAGAACCAGGCTGAAAGTCCTACCAGACTGCAGGCTTTTGGAGCTGTTTCCTGCTAGCAGGCTAACAGTTCTTAAGCTGAGCTCCTGGCAAGGAGAGGGGAGGGGACCGTGGGAGGTTACCTGTGGAATAAAGAAAACAGACTTAGAGAAAGTCCAGGAGATAGACTCGTTTAATGTTGGAACTCAAGGCTTTTATACCAACCCATGTAGGGGCCGGGACACATACACACAATTGGGGGCTGGGGCAGGCAATTGGGACAAGGGAACCTCAGGCTATACTCCAGATCAAAGTTCTTTCCTGAGAGATCAAAAGACAGCCCAGGCTTCACAGGTCTGTGAAAATAACAGCAGAGGTCCAGGCTTTGTCTGTTAGGTAACTGCTTTTAAGTGCTTCTGCCAAAAGAATACCTACACCTGATGACATGAGACCTCACCCTGAAGGTAGGGACATGCTGGAGAGGAAATGGCTGCTGCCTCTTGACAAGCAGAAGACACTGAGCAAAGCTGTGGCTCAGGGGCAGACCGTACAGAATTGAGCAGGCTGGCATGGCGTGCTAGCTGCTAAGGTGTGACCTAGACCTTCAAACTGTAAGGAGGCCAGGCCACTAACCAGTTCCACAAAATGAGTGCCTGACTAGAGGGACAAATCTGCTTTGGGAGGATTCTAGCTTCCCTGGATTTCCCTGATAGAGATCATACCCCAGCAGGCTACGGGCCTCTGTTGCCAGTCTCACACCTGCTTCTCAGGAAGGCTAGAGGGGAGGGGAGTCGAAGGAAGGGGAGGGGAGGAATAAGGAGGGTGATTTAGGCCACTCTGCTGGCAGACCCCCCTCCAGTGACCCTCCACCAGTGCCAGGTACTGTTCTAGACAGCACACAGACACCTCATCTACAGCCCTGCAGCACACAGACACCTCGTCTACAGCAGCCTTGCAGCATAGGGATTGTCATTTCTTTTTCTTTCTTCTTTCTTTTTTTTTGGTCTTTTTGAGACAGGGTCTCCCTGTAGCTCCAGCTGTCCTGGAACTCACTCTGTAGACCAGGTTGGCCTTGAACTCAGAGATCTGCCTGCCTTTACGTCCCAAGTGCTAGGATTAAAGACGTGTGCCACCACGCCCAGCTAGGGGATTGTCATTTCAATCACAGACAGAAAGAAACCAAACTTGAGAAACTGTGGAATCTGACATCATTGGAAGTTTCAGAACAAGATCAAAGTAGATCCAAAGCTTGTCTGCTTTCTTTTTTCTTTTCTTTTAAAAAATATTTTATTTTTGTTTTATATGTATGAATGGGCTGCCTGCATGTAAGTGCACCTGTGTCATGCAATGTCCAAGGAAGTCAGAAGAGGGCCTTGGATGCCCTGGAACTGGAGTTATGGATGGTTGTCAGCTGCCATGCGGGTACCAGGAATTGAACCCGGGTCCTCTGCAAGACCAGTCAATGCTCTTAACCTCTGAGCCACCTCTCCAGGCCCATTTGTCTTCTTTCTAACCAACCTCACCTAGAGTGAAATTTCCAGCAAAGTCTACACCTCCCATCATTTCTGCTGCAGGATCTCTGAGGTCCCTTCTTGTTGGCAGCCTACCACACAATGTGTGCTGTACCACGCCCTAAGGTGGCGCTGACTTCCTGAGTTGCTAGAACAACTACAAGCCATTTCCCGCCGTTGCCTTTGCATTGGGCAAACTGCGCTCCCGGGCCCGCGGTCTCTGGGCCCGCGCCTTGGGCATGCTAATGAGGCATCGGACAGTGCACCAATCCAGAGCATACCCGAACCCTCTGGACTACTATATAAGTGGTGCTTCTGCCCCATTTCGGGGTCCTTCTCACAAAAGAGCTGTGCACAAAAAATATTACCACAGAAGAATCCTGTTGTCCGCGTGAAGTTCTTGCCGGCGAGACTACACAGCGCGGGACAAGTGGTGCCAAAACCCGGGAGCTGGCGCGGGACAAGTGGTGCCGAAGACCCGGGAACCTGACATTGTCGCTGGCGCCGAGAGGACCCTTCACTTTGTTAAAGAGGGTTCAGAACTGTGGCCAGGTAAGTTAAGTTCTGAGAGATATGCTTTTCTCTGACGATCTAGAGGGATTGGAAGCTTGCCTAATTATTTTATTGGCTGTTGTAATTGATCAAAACTGTAAAAAAGAAATTAGGGAAGGACAACAAGCCCTTGCGGACCTTCAGGAAAGCATGTCAGAAACAGAACGGAGTGAAAGGTTAGATGCAGCCACAGGCCAGATCATGGAGCCAATTCCCCTTGAGGCTTCCCTTGACCCAGGTATGTTTCAAGTGTGACACTAAAGCTAACAGCACAACATCAGAGATGGAAAAACCTTCCATGCTCATGGATGTGGGAAAATTAACATTGTAAAATGTCCATTCTAGCGGCGGGTGTGGTGGCCCACGCTTTAATCCTGAGCACTTGGGCGGCAGAGGCAGGCGATCTTGTGAGTTCAAGGCCAGCCTGGTCTGACAGAGTTGAGTTCAGGGACAGCTGGGGCTAAAAAAAAGAACCGCTAAAAAACCAAAAAAAAAAAAAAAAAAAAAATGTACACTTCTACCAAAACCTTGTAATAGATTTAATGCAAACCCAAATCAAAATGCCCCAGAGGTTTCTTCACACGTTGGAAAAAAAAAAAAAAAAAAAAGTCCTTAAATTCATTGTAAAAACAAAAGAATCCAAATAGCCAAAACAACCTGAGTGAAACGAGCTACACAGGAGTGGCATTCTCTATACCAGACTTTCAAACTATGACTACAGGGCTATAGTCATAAAAAAACGCCGGTACGGGCAACACAGACCTGTTGACAATGGAACAAAAAGCAAAGATCCAAACCTGGAGCACATACAATTTCAAGCCACTCTCATATTTGACACAGAGGGCCAGAAAGACACATTGGAGAAAGAAAGCATCTTCAGCAAGTGTTGTTGACAAAACTGGATCAACACTTGTAGAAGAATGAAATTAACCCCTACCTCTCACCCTGTACAAAAGTCACACTCGCAGATGGATCAAAGACCTCAACCTAAACCCCAAACTCTGAAGGCATAGAAGAAAAAGTTGCAGCAGACACAAGACATAAAAAGGGTGGTAGGAAAAGATTTCCTAATCATGACAGCAGCTGTGCAAGAATTAAGGTAGGCAACAATTGACAAATGATGACCTCATAGTAAACTCAAAAGGTTCTCTGTACATCAAAAAAATCAGGAAGTGAGAAAATCCCACAGATGCGGAGGAAACCTTCACCACCGCAAAACATTGACAAAGCAATGATTTGCCAGCATATATCAACTACTCAAAAAACATAAAGAAGACAGGAAAACAAATGAACCCCACTCAATAGATGGAGCAAAGAGCTGAACAGAGAACTTCAACAAGTGAGGAATTAGAATGGCTCGAGAAACACCTTAAGTTCAAATTAAACCACTTTAGATATCATCTTACTCCAACAAGACTGCTAGGATCAAGAAAACAAATGATACCAAGTGTAGACAGGTGTGGGGAAAAGGGGGAACGGGAACCTCATGCCATGCTGGTGGAATGTAACTTGTACAGCTCCACTAGGACACACAGTGTGGAGAAACCCTTGGAAGACCTTGGAATGAATGCACCCGGCACCAGCACATACCCTCCTAGGCCATTGTACCCTCAAGACTCCACCCCCACTGCAGACGACTACATTGCTAACGGCCATGTTTATTTCAGATCTCTTCACAATAAGCAAGGAGCTGGAACCAACCACCTAAATGCCCCTCAATGAGATGAGTGATAGAGAAAAATGTGGTACATCTACACCAATGGATTGCTATCATCAGTAAAGAACGGATGACATCACGAACTCTTGCAGGAAAATGGCGGAGCTAGAAGGACATCATTCTGAGTGAAGTAGTCACAAGTCCCAGAAAACAAAAACGACACATGGTATCCCTCATATGTGGATGCTATGCAATTACCTAGTTTAACAATGTACTTAGGGCTGGAGCGATGGCCTAGCGGTTTAAGAGCCCGACCCGCTCTTGCAGAGGACCCTGGTTCGATCCCCCCAGCACCCACATGGCGGCCGAAGCCCGTCTGAAACTCCCATATCCCAGGAGAACTCCAGTTCCAGGGGAGTCCGGACACGCCTCCTCTGACCTCCGCGGCATTGCACGTCCACGGGTGCACAGACTTGCTGCAGGACAATACATTCATACACATGAGGAAAATAAAGAACAAAATTAAAAAAAAAAAAAAAAGAATTTCTGTGCAGGCCCTTGAGTCTGTTGTCCAAGCAGTTGGAGTGATGCATATTGGAAACAAACAACAAACAACATAACACAGAAAGGCCCGCATCAAAGAACTGACTGAAACATGAAAAAAAACTCTTCTAAAACCAGTCAACTCCACATGGAGAACTATTGAGAAAGGACGAGAAGAGATGAAAAACAGCTGTCTGGTCAGAATGCAGAAGCTTGGGCGTGGGGGGAATGGGGGGGGGGAACATGGGTCTAGATTTGATTTTAAAACAAATCTATATAAATAAAGAAAATTTTTTTCAAAAAAGGAAATAAAAAAAAAAGAAAAAAAATCCCTTGAAGGAACCCTCAAAAATATGGTGTGGCTCCTGGAAGAAAAACTAGGCAGTGGTCCAGGACATGTTGGACCGTAACCAACCACGGTTTTCAGCCTTGGGGATTTCTCATCTGTGGACTCAACTGAAGAATATGAAAGACAGTCGTAGTATTATATTTTTAAATAACTTTACTTACACAACTTTAAAATATTTATTTAACTTTTATGTATATCCGTGTTATCCCTGCATGATCTAACCTGCCCCATATAGTGGTGCTACACTGTATACTAAACTGACTGCCCCATTGAATAGCCCAGGCCCGTGGTGGTGTCACTGCCTTTTAATCACTAGCACTATGGGAGGCAGGAGGCACGCGGATCTTTTGTGAGTTCAAGGCCAGCCTGGTCTACCAGATGTGAGTTCAGGAAGCTGCGGCTGGCAGGGAGACCCTGTCTAAAAATCAAAAAAAAGACCCCCCCCCAAAAAAACATGATGCCCATGGGACATCAGATCCCCTGGACTGGAGTTCCCACATGATTGTTAGCTATCACATAGGTGCTAAGAACCAAAACCGGGGGAGGTGGTTAAACTGTCTTGGCGGTTATGCGGTTAAACTAGTGTGTTGTCTTTGGAACCACTGGCGTAGGTTGTGCGCTTTAAAGTCGTCGAGTGTACCCCTGGCTGCTAGCCCGCTGTCCAAGTGGGAAAGTACCCAGCATGGAGAGACCTCAGAGATCCTGCAGCAGAAATGATGGGAGGTGTAGACTTTGCTGGAAATTTCACTCTAGGTGAGGTTGGTTAGAAAGAAGACAAATGGGCCTGGAGAGGTGGCTCAGAGGTAAGAGCATTGACTGCTCTTTGCAGAGGACCAGGGTTCAATTCCTATGTACCCGCATGGCAGCTGAACCACCATCCATAACTCCAGTTTCCAGGGCATCCAAGCCTCCTCTGACTTCCTTGGACATTGCATGACATCGGTGCACTTACAGAGGCAGCCCATTCATACATATAAAATAAAAATAAAATATTTTTAAAGGGAAGCAGACAAGCTTTGGATCTACTTTGATCTTGTTCTGAAACTTCCAATGATGTCAGATTCCACAGTTTCTCAAGTTTGGTTTTTTCTTTCTGTCGTGATTGAAATGAAAATCCCCTAGCTGGGCGTTGGGTGGCACACGTCTTTTAATCCTCCAGCACTTGGGAGGAAAGGCAGGCAGATCTCTGAGTTCAAGTCCAACCTGGTCTACAGAGTGAGTTCCAGACAGCTGGAGCTACAAGGGAGACCCGTGTCTCAAAAAGACCAACCAAAAAAAAAAAAAAAAGAAGAAAGAAAAAGAAAGAAGAAGAAAAAGAATGCATCCCTATGCTGCAAGGCTGCTGTAAGACGAGGGTGTCTGTTGTGCTGCAGGCTGTAGAGAGGTGTCTGTGTGCTGTCTAGAACAGTACCTGGCACTGGTGGAGGGTCACTGGAGGGGGGTCTGCCAGCAGAGTGGCCTAAATCACCCTCCTTATCCTCCCCTCCCCTTCCTTCGACTCCCCTCCCATCTAGCCTTCCTGAGAAGCAGGTGTGGGACTGGCAGCAGAGGCCCGTAGCCTGCTGGGGTATGATCTCTATCAGGGAAATCCAGGGAAGAGAGAATCCCCCCAAAGCAGATTTGTCCCTCTAGTCAGGCACTCATTTTGTGCAACTGGTTAGTGGCCTGGCCTCTTTACAGTTTGAAGGTCTAGGTCACGCCTTAGCAGCTAGCATGCCATGCCAGCCTGCTCAATTCTGTACCTTCTGCCCCTGAGCCACAGCTTTGCTCAGTGTCTTCTGCTTGTCAAGAGGCAGCAGCCATTTCCTCTCCAGCATGTCCCTACCTTCAGGGTGACAGGGGTTAGGTCTCATGTCATCAGGTGTAGGTATTCTTTTGGCAGAAGCACTTAAAAGCAGTTACCTAACAGCAAAGCCTTGACCTCTGCTGTTATTTTCACAGACTGTGAGCCTGGGCTGTCTTTGATCTCTCAGGAAAGAACTTTGATCTGGAATATAGCCTGAGGTTCCTTGTCCCAATTGCCTGCCCCAGCCCCCAATTGTGTGTATGTGTCCCGGCCCTACAGGGTTGGTATAAAAACCTTGAGTTCCAACATTAACGAGTCTATCTCCTGGACTTTCTCTAAGTCTGTTTTCTTTATTCCACATGGTTAACCTCCCACGGTCCCTCCCCTCTCCTTGCCAGGAGCTAAGCTACGAACTGTTAGCCTGCTAGCAGGAAACAGCTCCAAAAGCCTGCAGTCTGTAGGACTTTCACGCCTGGTTCTAGGGGGGAAGAAGATCAAGTGGATTGCAGCCAAGCATGACTAAGGTGGTTAAACAGGACTGTGCTTTATGAGATCCATGGAAGGATGCTGGATGCCATTTCTAGTTCTTAATTACAGACAGATTCACTGGGAGTGGCTGAAGAGAAGCAGTATGCTGTGTTTTGGGGTGCTCAGGTGCCTGGCTCAGGTACCTAGCTGGTCTGGACAAGCCAGAGGCTTGGGGCATAGACTGACCTGTCCCGAGCATCTCCCCTCTTCTGAAGGAATGCATTCAGCAGTGTTTATCTGAGCACATGGCTACCACAATAAAAAACACATTTCCCAGATACCCTTGTAGGTAGGGATAGTCATATGACTATGTTCCAGCCAGAGGGACACAGGCAGTAATGGTAGCTAGCAATTTCTAAGAAACTTTGAGAGATTTGTGGGGCTGCTGACTCCATGATTAACCAGGCTGAAAACGGTAGGGTGTGGGGTTACTCCATATAACATCCCAGGGACCACATCAGAGGTGCAAATCCATTTAATCAATTAAACAAGCAGTTTATTAAGTCTGGGATGGGCAGCCCCTACATCAGGTGATATTACTTCCCAGTGACCAGTCTAGAGCTCCAGACCATCGCACGTCATCCCAACTCATGCAGCGTATTCAGAAAAGGGGCGTGCTGACAAGCAAGCCGACTGGTGACTTTCTGAGCACATGCTAGCAGAAAACAAGGTTTGCCCTGCATCTTTTGCTCTACCTAGTGTGCTAAGCAGATTGGCAGCCTAGCTCCAGATGCGTCTGAGTCCAGGATTCCTGTCCCACAGACACTGTAAGGACCTTTGGCTCCTTCATCTCTTTGTCCTCCTGGAAGCTAAATGCTGCCACTAATCACTTATTATCTGTAAGGCCATTTACAGCTTTAAACTTTGTTATTTTTATTTTTTATTTATTTTATGTGTATGAATGTACTGTCTGCATGTAGGTTTTGTGCACCCGTGTCGTGCAATGCCATGGAGGTCAGAAGAGGGCGTCGGATTCCCTATGGCAACTGGAGTTCTCTGGAATTGGGGTTATGACGGTTCTCACACCGCCATGTGGGTGCTGGGGATCGAACCGGGTCCTGCAAGAGCAGTCGGTGCTCTTAACCCTAGGCCATCTCTCTAGGCCGGCCATTTACAGATTTAACAGGGCAAGGTGTGAACCAGATACTAGAAAATCACTTTTCACCCTTGAGAAAAGACAAATTTCTGTCTTTTCTGCATTATTCCTATTTGGGGATTCATTCTTTGCCAAATGCTAGCTATTGTATCTGGGAAGATGGGAAAGCTACTGAGTATACACATGGGCAGGAAGACAGATGTGTTAATAAGTTATGAGCATCTGATGAGCACTTCCCACATGACAGGCTAGGGGTTCAGCATCTTAGATGTATCATCTCCCAGTAATGCTATGAGGTGAAATTTATAACTATAATTTAGTCATGTTTGAACTGAACTTAGCTTTAAATACTGTTATGGCTTAGGTATGAATGTCCCTTCAAAACTCATGTTGAAGGCTGGGTCCCCAGGGCAACAGTCAGAGGTGAGCCTTTGAGCAAGTAGCTGGATCACGAGGGCTCCGCCATCATCAATGGATGTATCTGTTTGTGACTGTACTGACAGGTGGTAGAAATCAGGAGGTGGGGCCTAGTTGAAGAGAAGTAGGCCACTGAAGGTGCCCTTAATAAACCTGTCCCTCATCCCTCCATTGTCTCATTCTGCTTCCTCACTCAACCATGGGGGGAGCCCCTCTCTTCCGCCATGACCTGGTGCTATGATTGTTTGCCCTACCACAGGCCCAGAAACAAACAAGGGACCATGGGCTGGTACCTCAGAAACCATGAACCAAAATATTCTCAGATATGGTGTCATTGTGATAAAAGGCGACTAATATAAATACCTCTCCCAATCTGTGACCACTGACCACAAAGCAGGCCAAGGCCCTATGTGATCCAAGCTGTAGTCCTTATCTCCCACTGAAAGCTGAATCTAGTTTCTCTCCTTGATGATCTGCCTGCCTCCTCTGCCTCCCGAGTGCTGTAATGAAAGGCGTGCACCACCGCACTCAGCAGGATTTTTATCCCTTTATTATCAAAGATTTCCAAGGGAGCACCTATGTCAAAACATCCAAGATAATGATCTGTCCTATGAGAAGTCAGAGAACAACTCCCAACTCTACTACCAAGTGGCCATGTCCCCCAGTGAATGCACTGTGAGTACCAAGACAGATGAAGAACCCGAGACAGCAGATTTCACGTTGACCAAGGTAATCCTCCACCAGATTACCGAGAGTCTGGAAGGGTCTAGTAGCACAGCTGCTGGCAGTAAAAATGAAAGCAATGTAAAGTTGGGTGAGATGGAGATGGCGTCCACACCCCACCCCTGCTCCCCACTTCTCTGCCCCAGAGGCCTCCCTTGTGCTCTTGGGCAGTGAACAAGCCACAAAACTCTCACAGCTGTACACTGGGACACCCTGAGAATCCATCAGCTCACGGGTTTACAAGGGCAGGAACAGAGTACAGGCTCTGAACAGAAAGGAACTGCAGTGGTCTGTCATCGGGATTGGTTCTTCTCAGAACCACAAAACCTTCCCCCCAAACCCTGCATATTTTCTAGGTGAACAAAATCCTTACTAAGGCGATAGGAGCACTGGGAGCTTTGGTCCTCAGGGGACAGAGGTACCCCCCAAGCCCCAGCCTCCAGCTCCCAGCTCTTCCTTCCTGGCAGACTCCTGGAACTAGCTGTGAGCCAGAACCATGTGGGCTTTGGGAGCCTCCCTGAGGTTAGTTCCAGTGGCTACCTCCCCTCCCCTCCTCCGCTCCCCTTTCCAATCCTTAAGCCTCCCTGCCAACCCTGTTCAGTCCTGGTTGCCAGGAGCTGGTCAGACCCAAAGACAGACCCTCCCCCAGCTCTGCTGACTGGGAGACCGTGGTTGCTGAGGTGAATGATGAGGTGATAAAACCATGTGACTGGCCTTGGTGTCTCACAGCACTGTCCTCTCCCACGTAGACCATCATAACATTCAGGCATCTGGCAAGAAGCTCGCCCAGGAGCCCCAAAAGTCTTCTTGTTGAAAATGACTTCAAGGAGGCCAGTTAAGAGACAAAAAATACAAAAAAAAAAAGATTTGGGACACTATCAGAAATGGCCCCCACTCCCACCCCTTACCCACGGAGCCTGTCCTCTGGCAACCCTTTGGTTTTCTCTTAGGCTGCATTGTCCTGGAGACCTGTATTTGAATGTGTTTTCTCGGTAGTTTGTCTTAACCACTGGTTTATTGTGTGACTTCAGTCACATTCCATCTGTCCTCTTAGACTTTTATTTGCCATGCACATAATACATCAGTGGAGGTTCCCAGGGTCTCCCTGATTATCAGAATTGACTAAGAATTTTTTTTTTTTTTTTTTTTCATGCTAATGGTCTTGTTAGAAGGAAGGTTACTGCTTTTAAAAAGAAGAGAGGGAGGGAGGAGAGAGGGAGGAGAAGGAGGAAGGAGGAGGAGGACGGGGAGGGAGGAGGAGAAGAAAGAGAAAAAAAAAAAAAAAAAGAAAAAGAGAAGAGGAAGGAGGAGAAGAGAAGAAGAGGAAGAGGAAAAATGAAGGAGGGAGAAGGGAGGAACGAGGGACGAGGAGGAGGACAAGGAAGCGAGGAGGAGAGGAAGGAGTTAAAAAAAAAACCACTCAGAAAAGACAACAAAAAAAAAAAAAACACCTGGTTTAATGATTTTTACAACTGTGTTAGAACAGGTGTGATTCTCCTTCTGAAAACTCTTCTTCAGGCTCAGCCACCACTGTGCCCTGAGTCTGATTCATCATTTTCTTTATTCCCTGGGGTGATCCTGCAACTTGAGGGAGGGGGAGGGGATCATAGGGCAAAGCACCTGCCCTGCCACAGCCCCAGCTTAGGAATTAGTCATTCTTCCAAGCTTGCTCACCTCCTGCAGTTGGAACCACTTCTGCCATCCCCCTCTCTGCCATCCCTCTCTCTTGGCAGGCCTCTACTGTCATCTCATCGATGACATCTATGAGAAGTCCCTTATGGAACTTCAAGAATAATATCCCCCCCCCCACTCCTGCACCTGGCTCTATTTCAACACAGCAAATCCACCATGGAGGGAGGGATAGGCAATTATTTCTCCCATTTCACTGTGAGAAAGACAGAGATGAAGGGGCTTGGGTCAGATGACAACACATCCTTTTTTGGCAGAGTGATGTAAGAATCCTAGTATCCTGATACCTTCGGTGAATAGGACCTGTCATCAGCTGGGCAATGGTTCTGAGATGTGTGATTGTGCCAGTCTAACCTCTGGAAACCTGAAGTAGCCCCACCAAAGACCTTCCTGGAGACATCAAAGTGTGTGTGTGTGTGTGTGTGTGTGTGTGTGATGTGTGTGTGATCAGAGATGGTGAGGCTGATTCCTCGAGTCCTCCTAAGTAAACTTCCTAGGGCTCTAGGATCAGGACACTTTTTTTTTTGTTTTTTATTTTTTGAGACAAGGTTCTCCCATGTTAGCCCCAGCTGGCGCCTGGAACTTGCGCTTGACACTCACAAAATCTGCCTGCCCTGCCTCCCAAGTGCTAGGAATGGAAGGCAGTGCCACCATGCCCGCTTCGGATCCAGGACCTTTAAGAGATGATCAGAGGGTCTTGGAAGAACCAGGATAAAAAGGAGGGCCTCTGATCCAGGGACTGTCCCCGACCTCTACCCAACATGCACATACTTGTCAAAGAGAGAGCTCCAAATTTGCGCACCTTCTGAAGCACAGGTTTGGGAGGTCAATGCATCGTGTGAGAAGGGCAGCTCATAGGGCTCTGAGTCTCTCCCTTGAACATCACTGGCCGTATATATCCCTTTTTCAACTTCCAATATGGGTCCAGTATGTCCTCAAGGGGCCCTGAGTGAATCAGTTTATGTTTGGTCATACTGCAGTGTCTACTCCTTGGGCTTCACAAGGCACATTCTAACCAGAGGCCAGTGGAATAGGCAGAGTGGAGAGCAGATAACAGGTTGTCCTTGTCTTATTAACTGAGCAAAACTGAGACTTGGGGAGGGGAATGACCTGTCTGAGGTCACAGCATGTCATTAGAGGACCCAGAACCGAACCTGAGCAGAGTTCCTCTGCTATATCCATTCTTGGCTTTGCTACAGAGATTTCCTATCCAGGTAAGTTCACAGCAAACTCTTTGGCCAAGACAACAGCAATATATCCATCCTGATTTGTAGTGTCTCCATGACAAGCTGTCTTTTCACCAGAGAAAGGAAGGCCCTGTTATGGTACAAAAAAGTGTCACACAAAAGCTTGGGAAAGAAATAATTCTCATGGCCTCTCATAGCCCCAGGCATTCCAGGGAAGCAGGTGTCAAGAAGCCTGAATCAGTGTCTGACCCAGCAAATAATTCTCTATCCAGGGGTGCGGTGGGTGGGGTGTCCTTTGTCAGGAGGATGTTTCTTTTGAAGTCTCGGTTTCTTCCGTAAGATGGGATAAAGGATGAAAAACCACTACTCTCGAACAAATCATATTAGGATCTTCTGGGAAATTTTACAGAGCCTATATCCTGAGGCTTCAGCCCAAGCCCTAGGGATGAGCTCTGGGGTTTGGGAAACTGCACTGTTTATTAGTTCCCTGGGGCCCAATGACAGTTGGGACAGTGGGACAAGATGGTCTGAGCGCCTTTCCTGCTCTGACACCTATCCAAGCTGTCAGGAAGCATGCCAGCTGTCACTCTGACTCCCATGATTTCCTCCCATGCTTTATGCTTTATGTAGAGGTCTTCCTAGAAACGGCAAAGATCTCCAGTGGTTACCAGAGTCCGATTCTTCAGGAAAGGCACAAGTTCCAGGAGGCACTAAATCATGAACCAACTTGGTTCATGGGCCTCCATGTGATAGTCCTTTTCCAGGGCCTCAGTTTGGGGTGGATTAGGTGACCCACCCTCTCCAAACAATAGGGTGGTTTATTTAATGGAGCATCTACCCACACGTATTTACAAACTCCAGTTCCATCCGAAGGCTGCCTGGCTCAAAATAGTCACATTCCGTTCCCATTCCAAAGGAGCCATTCACTTCCGACCTTCCAGAGGGGTCCTCTCCCCTCTCCACTCCTGGGTGCTGCATGCTTGGCACCCCTATGCCTGGTACCCCTATGTTCCATAGTCACCTGTTGGGTCACATGGAGAAGCCGAGCATCACTGCCTTGCCGGCTCCAGATGAAGCCAGTCACAGATCCTTGGCTGAGACAGCAGAAACCAATTCTGGCTGACTTAGGCGGAGAAGGAAGGAATTCATTCAAGAGAACTGGGTAGCATTGGGACCAGCCAAGAAGGGTAGAGAGACGGGCTTGGGAAACAGGCGAAAACAGCTCTGCCGCGGCGATCCCCAGAATGAAAGCCAGGGCTCTGGGTGTCATGAATCAAATCTACAACCTGCGTCTGCTCTTGTGGCTGATGAGCAATCTGGGAGAATTCTACATCCCAGAGCAGTGTGGTGATCTTGGGTTTTTTTGCCGAGAACTCCGTTTCTGTTCTTTGGTCATGACAAATAATTCTGCGTGCGTCCCATCCCAGAAGTGCTCTGCCAGCAGTCTGCTGCCCTTGCTCCTCCCCATTTTCTCCTCACGATGCTTTCCACACACGGCAGCTGTTAGCTTGTCCCACTGACTCCGGAGAGAACCTTGTCCCCCTGCCCACACACTGACGCTCTACGCCACACCTCCCCAGTTCGTCCTATTTCCCAGAAGAGGGGCATTTGGTTTTCAAAACATCCACTGGACCCACACTTAAGTCTCCCTCATTCAATGGGTTGAGTTTTTTTTTTTTTTATTTCTTTACTGTGTTATATTAGCAATGTATTGCCTGCATATAGTATAAGTGCCCCATGTTGTGCAATGTCGAGGAGGTCAGAAGAGGGGCGTCGGATCCCTGGAATCCGGAGTAGACAAAGATGGTTCCCTAGCCGCATGTGGTGTGCTGGGAATCAAACCCAGAGGCCTCTGCACAGAGCAGTCGGCACTCCAAACGCACTGAGCCATCTCTCCAGCCCCCTGTTTTTTTTTTTTTTTTTTAATTTCTTTTTTCTTTTGTGTTTTGTTTGTGCGTGTTTTGTCTTTTCAAGACAGGGTCCCACTGTAAGCCCCAGCTGTCCTGGAATCCACTCATGTAGCACAGGCGTGCCGTTTGAACTCACAAAAGATCCTCTGATCTCTCTCCCATAATGTGCTAGGATTAAAGGCTTGTGCCACCCGCCGGCCTTAAGGCCACTGGTTTATTGAAGCCTCTGTACATATCAACAAAAGTACATTGGGTGAGTTTTTTTTTTAATTTTAAGTTTTGGTTTTTTTTTGAAAATTTCATACAATGAGTAGTCTTTGCCTTATTTCCATTCTTCTTAACTCTCTCTAATTTCTTGGGCCTCTTTATTACATATACAATACATACAATGCATTGATACTAATACATTGAGTCCATTTAAAAAAATACGAAAGCGTTCACGAAATTTGCGTGTCATCCTGGGCAGGGGCCATGCTAATCTTTCTCTGTAGTCGTTCCAATTTCAGTATACGTATGCTGCTGACGTGAGCATCAGGTGACCAAATACTTCCCAGGTATCTGCTCTACACATCAGGTGTATGCCAGGGGCCCAGGGGTAAGAAAACACCAGCTTCACGGGGCTCAGACTATGGTAGAAACAGGCATTAGAGATCACATAATTATCTCATTACTATGAAGGAAAAGCTCGAAAAAATTCTTGAACACTTTAGTAAAGGGACCAGATGGGGTCCGAGAGCTTCCTTGGGAAAGTTGATAGTTAAGACATGAAACATGAGTCAGTAGAGTAAGAGGAAGGAGAAGAGTTAGGGGAAGAAGAGAAGAAGGGTGAAGGGAAGGAGGGAGGGAGGGGGAGGAAGCGGGTTCCCGCAAGTAAACAAGGAAAGCAAAGTGTAGACCCCAAACGTGAATTTCGAGGGTCTCACATTGTGTGTCCAGTTAGGCCTAACCAGGCATGGGCCAGAGCTTCAGAGTATTGGGCCCATAGTGAAGATTTTAACTTTTATCAAAGACCAGTAAGGAACTGTTAACAACAAAAGCGACAATAATACTGTAAGGAGGAGTTGGACCTTGCACACAGGTCCAGGCGACAGAGTAACATTGCCTTCTACGAACAATCAGCAGCCGTATAATGGGCCCAAGAAAGCAGATTCAGAACGTATTTAGGAAGTGAAATTGACAGCACTCAATGATGACAGCACTGGGAGCAAGGGAAAGCAAGTATCTGAGATGACCAAGGTTTGTGACTTGGGCAGCTGTGTGTATGGGATTAGAGGAACCCTCTATCCCCACTCCTTGCAGGGACTCTTATTCGAGTAACACCCTTGCACTCTGTCTCCCTGGCTCCTCATATTAGGGAGGAGCGATTGAGCTGGTGTGGCTCAGAACTTTCTGGGTCTTCTAGTCACTTGTTTGTTGTAGTCAGATAGGATCAGTTTGCTTTCTACACCAGGGGGGCCTGTTCCACTCCCTAGGTAGAAGCTCGCAGTCTGGGAAGCAGCTCTGTTCAGCCTGGCAAAATAACCATTTTGGCTAGCCAGACTCCAGCTGTGTCTTGACTGGAAGTGGGAAAAGAGGGTGTCATTTCTCTGATCACTCTCAACCTAGAGGGAACGTTTGAGAGAGTGAGTTTTGAGGGAAAGATTCTAAATTCAACTTTGGACTCTTCTCCTGGCCACTCATGGAACTTTGGTTTAAATGGGCCAGTAAATTAGTACATACCCACATTCACCACTAAATTAGTACATACCCACTTTCACCTTTTAAACATTATCATCTAGGCGGCTGAAAGGTTTAGTTTGTTGTTCAAGAGGGACACTGAGGAAGATTGTCCTTTTAGGTAGGAGATTGATTGGGAGAGATAGTAGCACCAAGGAAAGAGAGATGTCCAATGGTATGGTGGGGCTCTGAGGAGAGTTCAGGCCCAAGTGCAGAGTGGGAAACCTTTCTTACAGGTTTTAAAGGAAGGAAGGGTTCCATGACACTCAGTTGCTAAGTAGTCCATTAATACTGCTTGCAGCTAGGCTGCCCTCGGATTCTGGGGGTGGCACAGGGGAGGAGGAGATTCTTCGCCCTGCCAGGAAAGGGAGGAAAAATCTTGACATTGGTGGGGGGGAGGTGGGGGAGGATGGAGCGTCAAGGTGTACCCAATATGCAGGTGGATCACGTGTCATCAGAAAACCCCTGATGTCTTAGAATCTGGTAGCCTGGGTCCCTAAATTTCCTTGGGGAAGGGGGGGGGATGAGACTTTGTGGTGAGCTATTCTTGCAGAATCTGGGTGCTCGGGGAGTCTGTCAGAGGGTTACAGGTTCGAACAGGGACTTGTTTCTCATCATTTCCTTCTAAGCAACAGAGGCTTTACCTGTGTCCAAATAAAAATGTATAAATTTCACCTACACTCTTGGAAGGTCATCCCGGGCTTACAAAAATGAGCAGATGGAGCCTAGTCAGGTAAGTGGTGGCCTGTACCATTCTGGGGGATAATAGGAGGAGTAACTGCCAAGATTGGGTGCTTAACTGTGTCCTTCACTGTACTAAGGCTCACATGTAATCTTCACGGCGGGGAAGGCACTTTTAACATTCCCACTATACAGACTGGAAAACTGAACCTAGGTCTTGGGCAAGGCTATCTGGTTAGGAGGAGGTGAACTTGGAATTCCAAAGCTCTTGAGCTTAAATACTAACCTGGGCTGGAGGATGTGCCTGAAGATGTTAAACACTCATGAAAGTAAGAAGCTCAGGCAGGGGGGCAACAACCTTAATCCTAGCACCCAGGAGGCAAAAGGTATGCGAGCTCTGGATTCAAGGCCAGCCTGGTACCACATAGCGAGCGCCTGGCCAGCTGGGACTAAAGGAGACCCCCGTCTCAAAAAGACCAAAAAAAAAAAAAAAAAAAGAAAAAGAAAAAAAGGAAAAGAAAGATAGAAGCACAATTGTTTCATGCTCAGCTAGCATATTCTGAGGATGCAGTTTCTGTGTCCTGGAAGTCTTCTCTCCATCACATTGGTCCTGTGAGACTTTGAGGC
The DNA here is from genome assembly GCA_009823505.1 of Rhizomys pruinosus. NCBI lineage: Eukaryota > Metazoa > Chordata > Mammalia > Rodentia > Spalacidae > Rhizomys > Rhizomys pruinosus. The sequence goes on along the minus strand of VZQC01002021.1, from coordinate 110,137 downwards.
AGCCTCTTTTCTTTAGACATTTCCTTCCTCTCCTCTCACTCAGAGACAATCTGTCTGGTAAAGCCTCTTAAATCCAGCTCGAGTCATCTGGAAGAGTTTAGCAGGCAGACAGGAAGGCCAGCCTGAAATCCACTTAGTCAAGATTCTGTCTGAGGCCCTCATATCATAAGAAAGGTGCAGAAGGCAAACTGCCCAACCCCCAATCCCCCCACCCCCCTCCGGGGGGCTTATCATCCCTCCCCCATGGCGTGTGGGGTCTCTTAGGGTTCTGCAAGGGAACCAGTACTGCATAATGGCTCCCCTCCCACCTCAACAGAGCTACAGGTAGGAGCGAGAGTGTTTGCGGTCTGGGTGCCTGGGTGAACTCTGGTCCCTAACCCTGGTCTGTACTTCCCACAGGCTTCCCAAGTAAAACGAGTTAACAGTGATACTAACCAACCACATATAGCTATCAAGAGAATAAGTGGCTTAATGCATGCAAAGGGCTTGGCCTGTAGCAATTGTTAATAACACTGCATCATCACTATTGTTACTGCCATTCAGTATTTGGTTTCCTATATACATGCTTTTAGAAAAGAAAAGAAAAAAGGGCTTATGAGATGGCTCAGCTGGGGGGGCACTTGCAAGCCTGATAACCTGAGTTTTGACCCCCTAGGACCTACATGGTGGACCTGTGACCTCCACACACACCGTGTGTGTAGGTGCTTCGCCCTCCAACCAATGAATCCATCAATCATCAATCAATTAAAAAAAATACTTGGGCCTAACGAGATGGCCTCAATGGTTAAGAGGCACTTGCTATTCTTTCAGAGAACCTGAGTTCAATTACTACCAGTTATGCCAGGTAGCTAATAGCCAGCAATGTAACCCAGATCCAGGGAAAAAAAAAGACATGCCCGCTTCTGCAACCATAGGAAAATTACATCCATGCAAACATACACATAAAGAAAACAAAAAAGCACTGAAATACTATATACAATCTTATGTCTGAGCTTTAAGCAAATTCAATTAAAAACAAGCCTCCTCCGCCAGGGTTGTGGTGGCTCATACCTTTATCCCAGCACTCGGGAGGTAAGGCAGGAGGATCTCTTGAGTTCAAGGCCAGCCTTGGTCTACATAGCGAGTGCCAGGCCAGTGGACTAAAGGGAAACCCTAGCTCAAAAAGATAAAAAATAAATAAATAAGTAAATAAATAAATAATAAATAAATAACAGCCTCCTCTAGGTAACTATCCTTCATATCACAAGTGGTCTAGTTTCAAAGGCTTGTTACAGTGAAAACACATCTTATAGCAGTGACTCGCAGTTTGTTTCGAGGGGCGCCATGATGGGCTGGTCCTCGCCCATGTTTCAGATCTTCTTCTGGAAAAGAAGTGCAGTGTGACAAGAACAAGTACTCCTCAGCCATTGTCATGTTCCGTGGGATGCTGGCTACGCCCATGCTTCATACAGTCCAGGTCTCGGGGAGCGCATAGCATACGGTCTCCCCACACGCACCGCACTCCAGGTCTTCCGGCACTTGGAGCTGAGGCCTTCTTAGATCTTAACTTGTATATTCTTAAACCAGTTAGAGACAGTGAAGGTTAGGGGTTCTAGTTCGACCCTGTTTCAGTGCAGGAGTCTCTGGGCCCTCCTCAGTGGTTGGTCNACATCTGTGGAGTATTGTCTTGATGGTCGAGCAGTGTGGGAGGGCCCAGCCCACAATGAGTAGTGCCGCCCTGGGCAGGTTGTTGTGTACTGTATAAGAGGGCGGGCTGGGCATGAGCCAGGGGAGCAAGCCAGTGAACAGCATTCCTCCATGACCTGTGCTTCAGCTCCTGCCTCCAGGTTCCTGCCCTGAGTTCCTGCCTTGGGCTCCCTAAGTGATGAAATGTGACCCAGGAGATGTAAGCTGAATAAACCTTTTCTTCCCCAAGTTGGTGTTGGTCAGAGTGTTTTGTCACAGCAATGGAAGACAAACCAGAAGAGATGTCTTCTTCAATTTCTTTCTTTAAAGGCTTAAAATTTTTGTTGTAGAGATCTTTGGTGTCTTTGGTTAGGTTTGTTCCTAGGTATTTATTGTTTTTGAGGGGCATTTCTTTTTCATTAGTCCTCTGGGAATCCCTAGAAAGAGTCTTGCCTGCTCACAGCCCTTCATCGGCTGTCCGTCTGGGGCTCTGAGACTGTACAAGGGAGAAGGCCAATCAGGTTCCGTGGAGACTGAAAAGGACAGCGTTTTTATTCATACCTGATGGAATGACTTTTGCCTTCTCTGCCAAATCCTGGCACCTGTTACCCTGGGTTAAACTGGGCTAGACTGTGAACTCTAAGAGGGAAATAGGCAGCCTGTCATTGGAAGCCCTGTGCCTGGTACAGGGCCTCACACAAACCAAAGACCAAATAATCAAGAGGCAGAGGAGTAAAGCAGAGGCTGTAAAGCAATTGTCCCTCTATTTCCAACAAAACCCCTCATTGTAGTGTGTGTGCAGCCCACCACTTGCTCCCGTAGAACAAATCTGTCAGTCTTGCTGGCCTGTAGGGAATCTTTGATGTCCTCGGTGATGGCATGGGACAGCAGTCCTGACCGAGCTACAGATCTTCACCTTGCCTCCTTGAACGAGCCTTGTGTCTCCATAAATCTCGTGTTGTGTCATCTAGAGCCATACTTGCTGAAGGTTTCTTCCTTTCTTCCCTTGAGACAGGGTCCTACTACGTGACCCAGGCTGGCCTCGAGCCCTTGATGATTTTGCTGCTGCAGCTGAGTGTTGGAATGGTAGGCATGCAGAAGCAAGCCTGACTGCCATCTTTGTTTCTTGTGCTGGGTCCTGCACCGCTTTGGTACATTTGGACAGACATTCTGAACCAGATCCTCTGTGCGGAACACAACCGAAGGAGGAAAGTCCTAGCCAAAGCAACTGCCCAATGGAAAGGCCACACAGCAGAGGGCCAGCATAGGGCTCCCTGGCTGAAAGCAGTCCCAGTAGGGTGCTGGCAGCACAGGACATAGTCCTGGGCTCCTGCCTGACAGCAGAGTCTAGCAGCCCACCCCAAGAACAGTGGAAGCTTCTTTCAGATATATGCTGGTGGCTGGCTTTTCAGCTGAAGCTGCGAAAGGCAAGCCAGCCTGCTCTGCTGAGGAGCCTAGCATGGTTACTCTGAGAGCAGTAATTAAGTTCACCTCTAATTTGATAAGTGAGACTAGCTTGAGATGTGAGAGAGTAATTAAGTCTCACTGACAGCAGCACAAGATGTTTCTCAGTGTCTCTGACTCTCTCCTTCCTTCCCTCTCCTTCTATCTCACCCTCCCCACTCTTCCCTTGACACATCGCCAAGCCTAGGAACACCTCCCTGCTCTCTCCATCCACAGGCCCAAATCAGGGTTATGGCCACTCAATACCTTGGACACTGCAGACAGGGAAGGCTTGGGCCTCCCTTCCACTCTGCCTTCTGGAAATATATGGGCTGGGAGGAGGTTGGCCTTAATAGGCCCCTTCCCACTCATTGCTCCATCACTGAGCTCAGTCTTCCAGACCTAGGGCCCTGATATGGAGACTGGGGCAGCCTGGGAGTGCAGGAAGAGAAAGCAGAAGGTCGGGCTTGCCTTGCTGTTCCCTGTTCCTGGCTGTAATCTCACCTCCCCAAGGCTCTTATTACCTGCAACATGGGCAGAATGGTCCTGTGTCACTCATACTACTTATGATAGAATTCCGTGAATCAGAGACAACGTGCTTGGTTGTGAGAGAGCCTGTGTGAGTGGGCAGTGGTTAGCACCTTGTGAACGTGCTTGGCCTGAGGAGAACTCAGATGGCCGCCCAGCCCAGAGTGTGTCAGTCAGAGCGAGAGATGAGCATGGCTGAGATCTTCTGCCCTGACAGCAAAGGCTTAAGGAAATCTTGTCAAATTCGGGAGCTGAACTCTTGAACCTGACTTGACCATTTCCAAATAAGAAAGTGTTGACATTTAAATTGTTCTGTTCAGGTCTGGGTCACAACCAAGAGCCAATGGAGTTAGGTCAGATAGAGGCAGTAAGTTTAAGCTTAGTCTTTGGATAAATCTTTTTGAACCTAGGAAAGACTTTCTTCCCTGGCTAGCCAGCTTTCAGCCCTTGTCCCAACTGTGGTCCCTGGTCCCTATTCCCTGGACCAAAAGATGTTCACTCAGTGCCTTGGGATCTGTGACTCATGAATCACAAGTTGTTGGTTTTCTTTTTTAATTTTATTTTTCTTACTTTTTAAAATTATTTATTTTTGTAATTTTATTTATTTTTTATGTGTATGAATGCACTGTCTGCATGTAGGTCTGTGTACCTGTGTTGTACAATGCTTCAGAGGTCAGAAAAGGGCGTCAGAGTCCCCTGGAACTGAAGCCAAAGTAGGTTCTCAGCCGCCTTGTGGGTGCTGGGGATCGAACCCGGATTCCCCTGGAACTGGAGTCAAAGATGGTTCTCAGCTGTCATGTGGGTGCTAGGGATTGAACCCAGGTCCTCTGCAAGAGCAGTTGGCTCTCTTAACTGCTAGGCCATCTCTCCAGCCCCATGAATCACAAGTTTTTAGTGTCCCTGTACACCAGTCAGGCTTTCTATGCCCCAGAGTTGGTCGGTCTTCATCAGAGCCCCGGGGCCCCCCAGCCTTTGAACAGAAATGATCCTGCCTATCCCAAGTTCTGCCTCAAGCCATTGAAGGAGTAAACTCTGGTGTTTCTTTTCTTTCTTTCTTTTTTTTTTTTTTT
>VZQC01002021.1:47283-93281 GCA_009823505.1 Rhizomys pruinosus | reverse complement strand
TTCCATTGCTGTGACAAAACACTCTGACCAACACCAACTTGGGGAGGAAAGGGTTTATTCAGCTTACATCTCCCAGGTCACAGATCATCACTTAGGGAACTCAAGGCAGGAACTCAGGGCAGGAACCTGGAGGCAGGAGCTGAAGCACAGGCCATGGAGGAGTGATGTTCACTGGCTTGCTCTCTACTGGCTTGCTCAGCCTGCCTTCTTATACTGTCACTGCTCAACAATCAAGACAATACACCACAGATGTGGCCACAGGCCAATCCAATGGAGCCAATTCCCCAACCGAGGCTCCCTCAACCCAGGTGTGTCAAGTTGACACCAAAGCTATCCAGCACAGAGTGTCTACAAGCGCCATGTCTCCGTGTCATAGAGAGCCTTCTGGGAACATTCTATTCTCTCCATCCCATCCCATGTTCACAGTGCTCTGCCCTATGGCTTCCCAGATGCCTGCACCCCCCTTCCCAGGTCTCCATTTTCCTCCTAAGACACCATCTACTAATGCCCCTGAACACTGGTGCCTTCCCTTGACAACAGTGACATCAGGATTGCCCCTACCATCCTAGCACTCTTCTTCTGCCTGGCCCCCGCTCCTAGCCCGTGCACCCCAATAGCTTGTCCTCAGCCTGGTTCTCCTGAACTAGGAGTCTCTTCTTCTGCTTCACTTTTGTGGAATTTTCCCGTGGCTGTGTGTTTGATTCAGAAGAAGATCATCCTAGGACCTAAAATGAACATATATGTATCTAATCCTTCTCTACCTGACTATAAAACCATGACATCAGACAAAACTATCCAAAAAAGATGAATTGAACTTGACCCCTGAGCGTGCACTCGATCGGCCTGCTCTGCTGACTGGAGCAGCAGGGGCTGAACCAGCAGCTCCCTGGAGTCCTGGCCAATGTTCGAAACAAACTCCAAAGCAGTCCTGCCAGTCTGAGAGGCAGCTGCTTTCCTAGAATGGCCCCAACATTACCTCTCCGTCTACATGGCTCCCATGTGCCCTTGGGACATGGCTCTCTACTCCATGCCTTCTCCTCGTCTTGCGGATCTTATCATCTGAACATGGCCCTACCTCACCCTAACCATAACCAACACTTAAGTGGCCAAGGTTGTCCCTGCTGTTTATTGTACTAAGTGGCGACGTTCTCAGCTTTCACCCCTCCGGCTCCTTCACCTCCCCCCATCCTATGACCCAAGACTGTGAAGATGACCGACAGAATGACAGCTGCCATGTCCTGGAGTCACGGCTTCTCCACCTGACCCGCCCACAGACTGGATGCTAACTGGCCCGCACCTGGATGAGGTAAGTGAGGTTCAAAGACGGTAGGCCTGTGCCCAGTCACCCAGAAAACAGATGATGAATGTTGTACCCAGGTCTGTGTGAAGGCACGCCCTCCTGCTCAGCCCCACGTAGCTGCTGGCTTCCTTCACTGTGGTGTTAGGATCAGTTCTTCCTGTTTCCTATTGATTCATTTGGGTTAACGTCTCTTCTGTGCTATCAGAGATGCCTCCTCCGGGTTAACCTGTCACTTCTTTTTTTTTTTTTTTTGGTTGAGTCTTTTTGAGACAGGGTCTCCCTTTAGTCCCAGCTGGCCTGGAGCTCGCTATATAGAGCAGGCTGGCTTTGAACTCACAAGAGATCCGCCTGCCTCTGCCTCCTGAGTGCTGGGATTAAAGGCGTGCGCCACCGCGCCCAGCTAAATGCTGTCCTTCACTTCTACCCAGGGCCCTGCAGCCAGGCTCCTCTTCTTCCTTCTGGTCCCTCCTGCTCCTGTGCCACTCAGCCGGCAGTGTGGCACAACACACTCCCGCAGGACTCCCCCAGCTTCCACATCTCAGGGCTTCAACAGCCAGGGTTCTAAGAACCAAAGGGAATCAGCATCATGATGAACCCCAATGGCCCCCAGCTGTCTGGATGTGAATGGGAGGCTGTTAGAAGGCATGGGACTGGGACCATCTGGAGTTGAAAAACCAGCACTGCCAGGAGAGGTATTCCTGCTTTACCAGGAAAAGGACAGCAAGGGCCAGAAAGGAGGGAGGGGAGGTGGGGAGGGGGTGGTTACAGGGCAGGAGGAGGGGGACAGAGGAAGGGAAGGGTTGGGGAAGAAGGCATGAAAATACCTGACAGGGCTGGAGAGATGGCCTAGCAGTTAGGAGCGCCGACGTTCTCACAGAGGACCCGGGTTCGATCCCCAGCACCCACATGGTGGCCGAGAGCCGTCTGAAACTCCAGTTCCAGGGGAATCCGACACCCTCTTCTGACCTCCGCGGCATTGCACGACACGGGTGCACAAACTTGCATACAGACAGTACATTTATACACATACAGAAATAAATAAAATTAATTAAAAAAAAAAAAGAAAATACCTGACAGATTTTCTGGTTTTAGGCCTAAAGTCATAGAATCCTTTTCTGAAGACGGCAATACTGGTTAAGGAAGGTCATGGTGGGTGCTTTATACCTCGGCAGAGCTGGTCACAGGGAGAGGAAGAAGGAAAGGTCTGGGTGTCAGGGGTGGGTGTGAGCCTAGTCCCAGGGCAGGAAAGGGGTGCCTCCACCATTGGCTGGATGTATTGTAGGCCTGAGGCACCCTGTCTTGGTTGGCTGAGTCAGCCAGCCAGCCAGCCCTGTGCAGGGATGGAAGTGGTTCTTTCCCAGGCATAGGGGACATAGTTCCCAGCCATGAGCAGCTCCCACCAGCCCCATTTTGTCAGGTCCACGTGCTGATGCCTTTCTGAAGGAGCTTCCTGGAGCTGAGAAGATGCTTTCCCATGTCCTGGTTTGTGAATCCAACACCCCAGCTGCCGAGGGAGGTGGCAGGGAGCAAGGGTAACAGCCACAAGGCTGGTAATCATCCCAGTGGGATCTGCCTTGCCTTTTCTTGATGCACCAGGAGTTCTGGCAATGCCTGTAAATTATTAAACAGATGTTCAGTGGGTTCCACGACCCACAGCTTCTCTAGGAGAACACAGGGGCCTGCAATGGCCTATTAGGTGGGGTGGGGACACTGAGCTGCTGAGGTGACACCACTGACAAGCTCCCCAGATCAACAGCTTCCCCACAGCCAGCCCTGCCTCACAGGCCCTTCTCAGAGTCAGTAGCAGTACAACCTGACAACTTTGCTCAGCCACACAGTACAGCACGAGCACTAGTCACCCGGCCCCTTCCGCCACCTCACCAGGAAGCAGTGCAGAGCTAACTGAGCCATCCATCCCCTTCTAGGCTGCCAAGGAGCTCTGAGGTCAGTGGCACAGACCTGCTCTTGGCAGGTGCTGTGGTGTGGCCCAGCTCCCCACTGCTGGATTCTACCCCTGGGGTTGGACAACAGACTCCCTCACACTAAGGTCCTCAATCAGGCCTCAGGGAGCTTCTGTAGCATTTGACCTTCTGACCACAAGTCTCCTAAACCTTTAGCTTTGGGGCACTCTATCCAACCTCTGTGACAACTGTCTCCTCCCTGAATTTTTAACCGTCACATTCCCTCAGGACACTCCCTCAGACTGTCCTCAGGCACCTCCCTATCTTCTCAGCCCTTCCTTTACTCTTGAGGACATCAATGATGTAGGACAGACACCTCTTGCCTCCTCTTCAACCCCACATCCAAAACCAAGCCTGCCAGCTTTGTCCTCTCAGTACTGCTAGTGAGTACACTGTCCATGGCTGTTACTGTCCAGCCCATGTCCTTTAACCTACCCTCCCCATTGCACTGTAGGCCCCAGATGGAGCTTCCCAAGTCCAAGCAGGACATTCCTTTGGGACAGTTCCTTCAGTGGCTCCCAGCACCCTCAGCAAAGCAGCCAGTCCCTCTGCCTGGGACTCATGGCCACGGGTGACTTCCCTCCGCACCCCCCGCTAGACCCAGCCTTAAGATGGGACTGCTTGTCACGTCCAAGCAGACTGTCATGTCCGAGCAGACTGTCACGTCCGAGCAGACTCGGGGCCGCTTTTTCCCACTCTTCTTGCTCTGCCCTCCTCCTGGCTACCACGCTGACGCATTCCTACCACCCCTGATACTGGACTCAGTCCCCTTTATGGGGCTGCTCTGCCCATCCATGCGCTGCTCCTTGCTACTGAAACCAACTACTCCCACCCCCCATCTCCACTGAACTATAAATCCTCAGGGACAGGCAGTAGTTTGGCCACCTCTGTGTTGCCAGTGCTCAGCTCAGGTGGCTCAGAGTGAGTATCCAGTTCATTGGCTGAACTGGCCTGAACCAGTGCATATTGATCTGTCACTCTACAGACTCCAAACATGGCTCTGGCTATAATGTGACTACCCTATTGCACAGATGTGTTTAATTTAATCCACTTCTTTGTACTGGGTGGGAGGAAGAGTTTAAACAATAAAGAAAAAAGCTTCTGGCCAGGTTGCCTGCAAACGGAGAGCTCCCCAGGACAGCACCACGTAGCACCCCACTCCCACGTGGCACCCCACTCCCACTGGCTCACGGCGCCTCGACCTTTCTCGGGGTCTCTCAGGCTGGAGCGCACAGTCTCCACCGCTTTCTCGACCTCCTCATGGTTGCAGACGTTGAGCTGGATGGTTCTCAGTCGGTCACTCTCCAAGCTGTCCAGCTCCTTGACCCCAGCATCCCCTTTGTCCTGGGGAGAAAGGGATAGTCGCCTCAGTCCTTTCAGCTCTAGACTGAAGACTCTGCCTAGGCAGGGGCTGGAGCCATGTCCCTGCCAAAGCCTCAGGCTTACTGACGACAGCAGGTATTCTGTCAACCCATGGACACTGATGGCACAACAGCATGAAGCTAAGCACACCAAAAACAGCACTGCGGGCAGAGACCTCACTATACTGTAGTGCCAGCAGGGACCTCAAACATAGGTGAGTCTGGAGAGGGGAGGGGGACCTGGGATTGGAGCATATGCTGCTTGTTACAGCGCTTGTGGGTAGGGAAGCCCAGAGTTGTTGGATGCTTAAACTTAGTAATGGAAAAGCAAACAAGACCCTCCTGTGAGGTCCAAATCCCGCCTGCAGATCACATGTGACCAGAAGCCTGCCAGCTTGCCACTGTTGTCCTCAAAGCCCCAGTCGGTAAGCCAGGCTCCAATTCTAGTTTCATCCCTACCCAGGCTCTGAGCCTTCAAGGGTGTCCCTGACAAGTGCTCAGTGTTGTGTGGCTACAAAACGTGGAATGTCAGTGGAAGAAATAGACTCTAAAGAAACTTGCTGATGGGGCTGGAGAGATGGCTCAGTGGTTAGGAGCACTAACTGCACTTGCAGAGGACCTGGGTTCAATTCCCAGCACCCACATGGCGGCTAAGAACCATCTTTAGGCCAAGTGTGGTGGTGCACACCTTTAATCCTAGCACTCAGGAGGCAGAGGCAGGTGGATCTCTGAGTTCAAGGCCAGCCTGGTCTACTTGGCGAGCTTCAGGCCAGCTGGGACTAAAAAGGAGACCCTATCTCAAAAAGACCAAAAAAAAAAAAAGAAACCTGCTGAATTACAAGGCACTACACACATGCAGAAAGAAATACCAAATGAGAAAAGTGTCTTTCATTGGGCAGTCACTTCTCAGAATTCTCTCATGTGGCTCTGTGCTAGGAACTGGCGATAGAAAGAGAAATAACTCGGACTCTGTTCCCAGAGCCACATTCTAGAGAAAGAAAGAGGAAAGTAACAAACACCGCAGTGAGTATTGGCTGCAGGAAGCCTGCAGGAGGTGGTGAGACTACAGAAGAGGGCCGGGAAGACTGTCCAAAGGCCACCGACCAGTGCAGAGAGAGCCCTTCCGAACAGGTGAGCGGACCCTACTGGAATCCGTCTACTGCAGGCAGTGCAGAGAGCAGGGAGTGGTGGCCAGGGGTCTGCTCCGAGCACCGGCCAGTTGCTGGAGGGTTTTAGTGAGGATGGACATTGCTTCCTGCTTGGCCTGTTTCCCCCATCAGCCCTTCCAGCAAGATGCAGTTAGCTGTGTGCTCAAACGGCATCCACTGCTTGTAAAAATCAGTAATTGCCAATCGCAACTTAATTGTCAGTGATGTTTCTGAGTGGAATACTGATGCTTCTTCCAAAAGGGCTAGAGTAGCTTCCAGAGAGCAAAATGACAGAGAAATGGCCACTGCCCAGCAAGGGCTTGCCTAGGATAGGACACAGACAACTGGTACTGAAGTCACTATTCCAAGCAAGGGCAGAATCAGGAAATCCAGGGTAGTCAGCCCATGACAGGGTGGAAAGTTCCCTTGTGGTTAGACTGAGGCAGGCTCCACAGGAAGCCACATTGTGCAATTTCAGAAGGGTGCTAAGAGAAAAGGCCATGATCCCGGAGAGAAAGTTCTTGGGGGGCTCAAGGGCATGATTGAGCGGGCCAAGTTCTGTGAATTCTCAGGAAGCTAGCTCCAAAACCTCAAGTTCAGCCTAGAATGAGGAGTTCAGCCTAGAATGAGGAGTCAGGGCCAGGTGTGGCACACACCTTTAAAAACCAGCACTTGGATCAGCCGGGCGTGGTGGCGCATGCCTTTAATCCTAGCACTTGGGAGGCAGAGGCAGGTGGATCTTTGTGAGTTCAAGGCCAGCCTGGTCTACAGAGCGAGTTCCAGGACAGCTGGGGCTACAGGGAGACCCTGTCTCGAAAACGCCAAAAAAAAAAAAAAAAAAAAAAAAAAAAAAAAAAAAACCAGCACTTGGGAGGCAGAGATACTGAGCTTTGTTGAGTTCAAGGCTAGCCTAGTCTACAGAGTTTCAGGCCAGCCAGGGATATGTAGTAAGATCCTACCTGTGGAGATGGTCTGCACTGTCCAAGGCAGTTCAGACAATGAGTGAGGGGGGGAACTGCTTAGGGGGTGGGGCATGAGAGACACGGTGCAGATGGGGGTTGAGGGGATCACCCTCCAGGATCCCTCCCACCCCTAAAAACTGTTATCATTACAGCTTTTCATCTCGAGGGCCCCTTGCTGTCTGTCCCTTTTCAAGTGACAGAGTAGCAGGACTCCTGAGACCCCCTTCCCGGACTGGCCCAGGAAGGCCAGTTACATTCCATCCCCTCTGCAGAGAGCAGCCAGGCTGGAGGCTTGCTGAGTGCCTGACCCGACTCGGAAATTCTCCAGATGTACCAGCCTTCTCCAAGGAGATGGCAGCTGCTGGGTCTATGGGGCCGATAGGCCTGGAGCAGTGCTGCCACTCCAGAGGGCATCACCAGAGCAGAGCTGCCTGCAACACTGTCCTGGGTATAGGGCTGTGGGCTGTGGGTGTGCGGTGCCCACACAGATGGCACCAGGAAATTACATCCTTCTTGAATAGTTGTCCACATAGTGATGCGTCCAGTGCCCCTTGGAGCCCACACAGCCTGAACCTCAAAGAGGCTGTGACTCTAGCATGGACACTAAGAGCTACCTCAACGGCCTTCCCTCTCCTCCAGACTCTGTTCACCCTGGTGCTAGTGTTCAGCTCTTCCTCAGGTCATACTCCAAGCCCTTCCTTGTGCCTCAGCTGGCCCTGCCACTGTTCCTGCAATCCCCTTGCTCAAGGTCAGTATGCCCCCAGCCACGTGCACTTCTGATCCGGCAGTTTATGAAGGGAGTCCTCTCTCATAGGAACCAGGTTCATCTCACTGCCACAGCTTCTAAGGCTCAGTGGCAGGTCACAGCCTCCTACCTTTTCCTGATAGACTCCCAGGAATCCTCATGTGCCCTACACCCTGCTCCTGATGGCCAGGAGAACAGGGACAGGGAGGGTCAGCTTGCTGCAACTTTCCCACATACCTTGCAAGCTAGTTGCAAGCTAGGAGCCCTGTCCCCTTCATAACATCGGCTGGGGCCTTGTTGCTTGGGCAATGCCACAGCCCCAGGTTCCCTCTCTGTAGGTCTCCAATTCTTGCTGCTTAGACACAGATTTCAGCCCTGCTGAGTTAACAGTGGTAGACCTGGTTTAAATAGGTCAACCCCCTGAATTCTATCATTATCCCTTTAAACCTTACCTTTAAGTTACTTTTTCCCAGCTTTTAGAACAGACAGATGGAGCGCCTCTTTGGTTGGCATGAAGTCCAACTCAATCAGCTAACCAAGTAACTCCAGCCCAGCTCACTTTGGAAACCCAAACGCCCAAACTTACACCCAGTCTAATCTGTACCTGAGGAAGCATGGGTGGTCAGCACCCCCCCCCCCATTTCTTCGTCTCCAACCCTCTCAGAGGATTGGCAACGTCAAAGCCAAGAAGACAGTTCTGAGGCAGCGACTCTGCTCTGGCCGCCCTGAGGAGTGGGCTCCTGCTCCAAGAACTGGCTCTTCCTCCTGGGTGTATGTGCAGATCCCCACAGAGCTGCGCTCACAGAGACCTCTGAGCACATCCTGTGAGGACAGTGTCTCTTGCATGTCTTCCTTCTGTGGGGGCTCAGGAAGCCCCTTCCCTGCAGTCTTTCTGCTTTCAGTCAGTTCTTCCATGCTCCAGATAAGGTTGGGAGCCAGAAGCCAGGCCTTGTCCCAGTGGAAGGACCGTCCTTTCCTTGAACACCCTTCAGCTATGCCTGTCAAGTAGTCACTCTAGTCTTTATTATCCTTTTTTTTTTTTTTTTGTCTTTTTGAGACAGGGTCCCCCTGCAGCCCCAGCTGGCCTGGAACTCACTCTGTAGACCAGGCTGGCCTTGACCTCCCAAAGATCCACCTGCCTCTGCCTCCCATGTGCTGGGATTAAAAGTGTGCACCACCATGCCTGGCTTCTATTCATCTTTTGATAAACAGCAAGGTCACGTTCCCTGGCCTCCAGAGTCCAAGGTACAAATGCTAACACTCAGGGCAGTTCTCTTGAGGCGCACAGCTCAGGGTTTTGGACCCGAGGTGCAACAAACTAACAGCGCTTTCTAGCTTCTCATAGCACTGTGGCAGGTGAGAGGCTCATCCTGTCAGTGCCGGTTCAGTCTCCCAGCAGCATCGGGTGGCCTTGTGCTTTGTGCAGAGTGAGGAGATGACAGAGATGGGCATTAGAAACAATGTGCACCACAGCAGTCCCAGGATGGGCGAGAGGAGGAGTTAGCCGAGAATGAGGGATGGTGACACACGGCAGCCTGTCACAAGCAACTCGGGCTGGGCTGTTCCATAGCTGCTGTGAGTTGAGCGTGATGTGTTTGGAGGAGTGGCCAATACATGTGGCAAAGTGGGTGCCGCTGGCATCCTTGGTAAGGGCCAGCTGTGAGTGAGCTCAGGGCCTTCCTGGCCTGGTCTTGCCTTCTCGTCGCAGCTCATCTCCTCTTTCCCTCCGGGACACATCAAAACACTTGCAGTGGCCGGCTTGTCATTTCCACCCATTTCCTGGGAACTCCTGCTCTTCCTTCCAGATGGCAATGAAATGAACCTTCCTGTGCAAGTGCAAGTCCCCTACCTCCCACCCTCCTCTCCTGCTCTCTGCTGCATCCGCCTGCTGTTCCTCCAACACACCAGGGGTACCCTCTTCTGCGGTTGGGACTCAGCTGTATCCTTCCCCCAAATATTTACCTGAATGAGATATTGCTTCCCTCTCAAAGACCAAAACCCCTCTACCACATTCACACTCCATCTTCTTTCCTTCTTTTATTTTTCTCCATAGCTTTGATCATCCAATGAGGCAAAACAAATTTGCTTATCTTATTCCTTGTCCATGTTCCTGCCTTGGAATATAAACACCGCAGGCAAAGAACGCCCCTGGATTGCAATATGCTGAGCATTGAGTACAGAATACTGTCAACCCATTTTAAGAGTTTGATATATACTGACTGAATCAAAACAAAACTAAGCAAACAGTGTTAGGAATCCGCTGGTGTGGCTTAGTTGCTAGGATGCCTGCCCAGCATTCGCAAAGTCCCAGGTACCGAGAGTGGGGTATTGCTGTCACAGACCTGACCTTGGTGTTTTGGGGAAGGATTGTGGAAGCGTCTGGAACTTTGGGCTAGAAAAATCATTGAATGCCTAAAGACTGTTACTGTGGAACTTGGAACAGTTTACTGAAAGAGTTGTAGATGATGGAGGCCTGGCTTGTGAAGATTCTAGTTTCAAAGGGAAGCAGAGATCATCAGGTCTATTTAATCTACGGGCTCTGGTCAGCTGGGGTTGAAGAATCAGCTGTAAGTAACAAGAGACCAGAACCTGAAGTGAACCCTATGCTTTACTGGGACAACTGATGTTGGTTAGCTAGGGCTGAAAAATCAGCTGTAACAAGAGACCAGCATCACTGTGGTGAAATCTTCTGGGAAGAATTTCTTCAGGGTCAGCACACAGAAGCTGTNGCTGTGCCCTGGGGCTGAGTTGGTGAGGCAATGAAATCTGAAGTCTCAGAGTTTCTGGACTCCACGTTAGATCAAGCTGAGTGTATGCAGACAAGTGTGATGGAATCCATCACTCAGCTGATATCTCAGAGCCAGGATGGAAAGAAGTCCCCTTTCAGCTCTCGACTCTGCCTTTGCTCTCTCAAACTCTCATTCTTTCTCTTTCCCTCCCTCCCTCCCTCTCTCTCCCTCCCTCCGTCCCTTCCTTTACTGCTAGGACTCAAATCCAAAGCCTCAAATATATACTGCTCTACTACTAGGCCACACCCCCAGCTGTTCTGATTTGCATAATTGATGAACTATCAAGTACAAGTAGATAAACATCCATACACATAACCTGAGAATGATTTTTTCTTTTTTTGGCCTTTTCAAGACAGGGTCTCCCTGTAGCCCTAGCTGTCCTGGAACTCCCTCTGTAGAGCAGGCTAGCCTTGAACTCACAAAGATCCGCCTGCCTCTGCCTCCCAAGTGCTAGGATTAAAGGCGTGTGCCACCACACCTGGCTTGAGAATGATCTTATATGTTGACCAAATCATAAAACCACAGCTATAAATGGAAAGGCCCAAGATCACCACCCTGTCCTGTTATAACACGTTCAAGGAAACTGTCGCTAGGGAGGGGAAGTGTTTGCCTGGTTGATCTAGAACTAGAACCCAAGGCCCCCACTCCTTATAAAAGCCTTTCTGGAGCTGACGCACACCTTTGATCCCAGCACTCGGAGGCAGAGGCAGGAGGATCTCTGCGAGATCAAGGCCAGCCTGGTCTCCATAGCGAATTCCACACCAGCTGGGGCTACTGGGGGACTCTGTCTCAAAAAGACCAGCTAAATCAATCAATAAAAATAAAACAAAAGCCCTTGTGCAGCACCAGCCTGTCACTGGCTGGTCCTTCCATACTAAGACTGGTACTGAACACAGGACAAGCGACTTCAAAGGCACCAAATGTTTTTGCGGCGTCACACTGCACACAAAGTGCAGTTCTACATCCCTCCAAAAACCCAGTTTCTCGTGCACTGTTAGACAGGGGTGAGCAACTTGGCATATCGGAATAAAACCTAAAATCCGAACACTTGCCAGCCATGGCAGTACACACTTGGAAGTGCAGCGTTCGGGAACCTGGGCCAGGAAAATTATGAATTTGAGGATGGCCTGAATTACAAAGCAAGACATTGTACAAAAAATAAATAAGGGGAGGGTGGCTGGAGAGATGGCTCAGCAGTAAAGAACATATGCTAATCTTGTGGAGGACCTGAGTTCAATTCCCAACACCCACAACAGGTGCAGAAACTCTCAAACCACCCTAACTCCAGCTTCAGGAGGATCCAACTACTCTGGCTTCATCAGGGACCTGCATTCATGTGCACAAACACATACACACATACGCATAATTAAAAATAAATCTAGGGGCTGGAGAGATGGCTCAGTGGCTAAGAGCACTGACTGCTCTTGCAGAGGACCTGGGTTCAATTCCCAGCACCCACAAGCAGCTAAGAACAGTCTTTAAGCTGGCACATGCCTTTAATCCAAGCACTAGGGAGGCAGAGGCAGGCAGATCTCTGTGAATTCAAGGCCAGCCTGGCCAACAGAGTGAGTTCCAGGCTAGCTGGGGCTATAGGGAGATCCTGTCTCTAAATAAATAAAAAAAAAAAAAAAAAAAAAGAGATAAATAAAAAAATAAAAAAAAAAAAAAAAAATAAAAAAAAAAAAAAACAAAAAAAAAAAAAAAACCTAAAAAAAAAAAAAAACCCACAAAAAAATAAATAAATAAAAGAAGCCAGGCAGGGTAACACACAACTACAATTCTAGTACTCAGACAAGGACAGGAGGACTGGTGATCTAGGCCAGCCTGGGCTACTGGATGAAATCTTAAAAATAAAACACACACACACACACACACACATACACACACACAAAACCCTACACACCTTTTCTTCTTTCACACACTTTCACTTCCACACCCCTCCTCCCACAAGAATCAAACAAAGCATGTGAAAATAATATACAAGACTACTCACTACAGCTTTATAATCACAAAAGCTGGAAGGAGAATGCACACTTGCATTTAAATTACACTGGGGCCCTGGGCTTGTTAGCTCAGCTTCTCAGGAGGCTGAAGCAGGAAGATCACAAATGCTGTGCCTTCCTAGGCTATAAAGAGAGTCCAAGGCCAGCCTGGCCAACTCAGTGAGAACCATCTCAAAACAAAAAAGAGGAAAAAGAATGCTGGACCGACAGCACAGTAACAAAACACTTGCCCTGCAAGGGCCCAGAGTCAATCCCCAGTACCACCAAAGAAACAGACACTTCTGAACTGTTTGAATTTATTATCAGCATGTAGTCTTTCATCAAGTTAAAAGAAGAGATTAAAAGGACACACCCTTCACTGATGAGGAATGACGTTCAAGCTGGGCAACGCAAAGTGCTTTCTTACTTGCTCGTGTGTTCGTGCTACTTAAACTAGTAGATGTTAAAGCTAGTATAAAAATATTCCTCGTGGTAGGGATACAGCTCAGTGGTCGAGCTCCTGCCCAGCATGTGTGAGGCTCTGGGTTCGATCGAGCATAGAAAAAAATATAATTCTCCAGAGCTAGTATAGCTTGGATCTTGACTACTCCTCAAAGGCCTGTGTCCCGAAGGCTTGGTCCCGTAGTGTACTGTTGGGAGGAGGCGAACCTACAGGAGGTGGGGCCTACAGAGAGGCCCTGAAGTTCCAACCCCGCTCTTTCCTCTCCCAAGAGCTGACAGGTTTCACTCTGCCAGGCATTCCCAACATAGTATGCTGCTTTACTTCAGCCCCAAAGCACCAGGACCAACCAATCGTAGGCCAGCACCTCTTAAACCAGAAGCCAAAATAAATATTTTCATTGATTATCTAGGGTGTTTTGGGTTAGGCTGACAAACACACTTCAATTCCCAGTACCTTTAACACAGAAAACATTGCATCTTTGGAGCAGAGACAGTAACAAGCATCCTTCCCATCTTTTACGGCTCTCGAACCTCTTAAAAACAAACGGGCTGGCCTCCACCTTGTGGCCCTCCTGCCTCTGCTTCTTCAGCTCTGGGATTACAGGTGTGTGCCGCCAAACCTGACTCACACCATTTTTTAAAATGCTTTATTTTATTTCTATTTTTTACTTGCATGGCTGTATTGCCTGCATGTGTCTAAGTGCACCCATGCGATGCAATGCCGACAGAGGTCAGGAGAAGACATAGGATCCCTTGCAGCCTTAGTTACAGTTGTTAGCTGCCATGTGGATGCTGGGAATTGAACCCGGGTCCTCTGCAAGAGTAGTCAGTGCTGTTAACTGCTGAGCCATGTTTCCAACCCTAATACACATACCCCTATTTTTTTTTTTAAGGATGTGTATTATTTCAAAATACATTTCCCAACTTCCCTTGCAACCAAGTGAAGGGGTGACCAAGTTCCGAGTTCCTGAATCTTACCTTTAAAGAACGAAGACTGACATTTTGAAGAGGAACATAAACTAAGACTATACTAGATTCATTTCCCTCCTATCAGGTTAGGTGCATTCTCTTCATGAAATTGTGTGATACAGACATTCTTCTGTAGTACAGGCAGGAGTGAAAATCAAACAACCTTTATGATAAGAAACTGGCGAATTTTTTTTTTTTTGTCTTTTTGAGACAGGGTCTCCCTGTAGCCCCAGCTGGCCTGGAACTCACTATATAGACCAGGTTGGCCTTGAACTCAAAGAGATTCGCCTGCCTCTGCCTCCTGAGCGCTGGGATTAAATGCATGCACCACCATACCTGGCTTGTCTTTTTTTTTTTTTTTTTNTGCAAGAGCAGTCAGTGCTCTTAACTGCTGAGCCTTCTCTCCAGTCCCTGAATATTACTTTATTACATAGATATGCTTCATTTTTAAGTATATGAATTTCTACATAATCACACTGGATAAACTGAATTTTTTAAAATTTTTATTTATTATTATTATTATTTTTTTTTATGTGTATGAATGTACTGTCTGCATGCAGGTCTGTGCACCCGTGTAGTGCAATGCCACAGAGGTCAGAAGAGGGTGTCGGATTCCCCTGGAACTGGAGTTCTCCTGGAATTGGAGTTACAGATGGTTCTTAGCCACCATGTGGGTGCTGGGGATTGAACCCGGGTCCTCTGCAAGAGCGGTTGGCGCTCTTAACTGCTAGGCCATCACTCCAGTCCCTAAACTGAATTTTTTTAAATGTCCATAAAGGGCCTAAAGGTATGGCTCAGCGGATAAGTAGCCAGTGCTCTTGCAGAGGACCCAGGTTCCATTCCCAGGACTCAAGGTGGGTAGTGAAAGTGACCAAAAGGGCAAATCCTAAGCACAGGAAATGTTCTAAAAGTGGTTTGTGGAGGAGGCTGCACAGCTCCCTACATCGGGGACAGTCCCCTAGTTACATTTGCAGGCTCATTTCCCAGAACTTCCCTAAATGCCACTTGATGTCCCACAACAGCTTTATGTTTCCAAGACTGCACTTGGGCGGTCCTTCTATCTATCTAAAGGCGGTCCCTCCCAGCCTATCTATGGCAGCATTACTCATTCCCTTCCTTCTCTACACTCCCACTGAACAATCCTGCATGTTCTTGAGAATGCTTTCAGTCTATTCTTCAGCTGAGTCTATGCACACTGACCCCTTACCACTGGACAGCAGGCTCCCTGGGCCTGGGACTAGGTCTCATTCTATAGCACCTAGCAAAGTGCTGGGCATATCACAATCATTGGACAAATGACATAAATGACAGAGGAATGGATGGAAGGACATAGGGGTGGAGAGATGGATGAATAGGTAGATGGAGAACTGGACAGATGCATGGAGTAAGCTACGCAGGACAAATGAGACGGAAGTGGGAAAGGTAGGGGCTATTTCACCACCAGATACACACACACACACACACACACACACACACACACACACACACCATGATAAAACCACTTAGGACAATGGTGAAGAAAATGACGGTGACTTACCTTCAACAAGCAGCCAGCAAACACAAGGAACCCTTTTGAGTGCAGGTGCTTGGCCAAGGAGAACCCAAATCCAGAGTCACAGCCTGTGACCAGAACAGCTTTGCTGCCGACCTGTGTTAGAAGGTTAGACCTCACGTTAGGAACTCAGGATCCTATGGTAGAGTAACCAGATTTCCCAACCCTCTGGGCAGTAATACTGTCTGCTGAGTGGCCAGGCTTTGTCTTTCCACCTGGCTCTTGCTATCTAAAGAAGCACCATGCACCAAGGTACACTGAGAAACACCCAGATTCAGAAGCTGGAGACCAGGCTCCAACCCAGACTGCCACCAACCCACAATGCCGTCTGGGGAAATGACTTTTGCTTTCAGGGTAGAGTATTTTCATCTACAGTCAGCATGCTCATCACCTTCATCATCAAAGCTGGGCGTTATCCAGTGCAGTGTTTCCTATATACAAGGGACCTGCTCTATTCGTTCATTCTCTAGCATTGCCACAGAGCTGTGCTAATTCTATGGCACCAATGAGAAAACAGAGGACACCTAATGTAGCTAATGATAGACCTGGACCCGAGTCTAACTCTGAACCCCCAGCTCTCTGCTTCCCAGCAGGCCTCCCCTAACCTCCAGGGGTAGGAGAGGTAGTGCTCCACAACTGCCGTACGGACAGAGGTAATTCAGAGCATCCTGACCGTGCGAAAGCCCTGTTCAGAGGCTGGCTCAAGGCCTGGGGTTCTAGAAGGGCTCTGCCCATCCCAACAGATCCCGGGGCTGGCTGCCACTCACCGGATCCACCTCACTGGCATAAGTTCGAAGTCTGATTCGGGTAAAAGAAGCAGAGCAAAACAACAATGTGTGTCTGTAGGAAAAAAGCAAACCATCAACATGAGGTGCTGGTCCCTCCACATACCCCATTCTGAGACCAGAAGCACCCTGAGACACCATCAACTGCCACCCATGCTAAGGCAGCACCGACTGTCTCCCTATGCCAGGGTCTTCGGACAACTTACTGCTACTACCTAGAGGCCCAACTTCCATCAGGTGCCAGGCGAGTGGACAGTGCGCCAGCCTTTGCAGCAGCCTTGCTGGCCACTGTATAAATGGAACCTTACTGAGAGGGAAGCCAACCCAGAACTTTTGCTAAGAGGCCAAAATGTGACTCTCCTGTGGCCTACTCCAGTAAAGCTCATCTCCTGCTTTCCAAGGGGACACGGATGGTTAATGATCCAGTCATCCAAGCATGGATAAGCTTTCTGCAAAACAGTTTTGTTAATGCCTTCTGCAGGGACAGTGAGATGGCTCAGTAGGTAAGGTGTGTTCTAGTTTCCCTTCAATCGCTGTGACAAAACACTTTGACCAATACCAACTTGAGGAGGAAAGCTATCCAGCACAATGTGCTTGCGGCCAAATCTGACAACCCGAAACTGAGCATCAGAACCCACATGATGCTTTGTTGCTGTTGTTTTTGTTTGAGACAGGATCTTGTACTCACAGCTGGCGTGGAACCATGTAGTCCAGGCTCGCCTCCATCTCAGAGATCTGCCTGCTTCTGTCTCCCAAGTGCTGGGACTAAAGGTGTATACCAAAATGCCTGGCTCAGAATTTACATGATGGAAGGAAAGCAAACTGACTCCCACAAACTGTCCTTTGACATGCACACAAGCACCATAGCATGAAAATGCACATCAATACTAAACAAACAAACAAACAAACAAACAAACAAACTAGCCTTCTGCAGTTTCAGTGCTTTAACCCTCAACAGGTTTGATGCTTATTCCTGGCAATTACTAAACTGTTGATTTAGAAAGAATTATAGCTATGCACAGTTAAGCAAGTTATAATAATGCAGGAAGCTAGGCCTGGTGGGTCAGGCTTGTAATCTCAGGTTCTTGGGAGGCTGAGGCAAGAGGATCACAAGTTCAAGGCCATGCTGGGCAACTTAGTGAGACCCTGTCTCATCATTAAAGTTAAAAATAGGGCTGGGATGTAGCTCAGTGGTAGTAAGTACACTTACCTACCATGTACAAGGCCCTAGATTCATTCCCCAGTACTAGGGAGAGGGAGAGGGAGAGAGACAGAGACAGAGACAGAGAGAAGAATGGGAGGGAGGGAGAGGGGAGGAAGGAGAGAGAAGCCAGGAAGTGGTAGGATGAGAAGAACGGAGGGGAGGGGAGGGGAAGGGAGGGGAGGAAATATACAGTATCACAACCCAGATACAATAAAAATACAGAACATTTCCGTTACCACCAGCATCCTTCCCTTTATCCTATACATAGTGAGTTCAGGGTCAGCTGAGGCTACAGGGAGACCCTGTCTCAAAAAAAAAAAAAAAAAAAAAAAAGCCAGGCACAGTGGTTCACACCTGTAATCCCCAAACTCAAGCCAGCTTGGGCTATAGAGTACAATTATGTCTCAAAAACACAAAGCAATAACAACAAAAGGAATGTTATAAAAGGAACTGTGTCATCTGTAACCTTCAATGTCAATCTCTGAAGACTCAGCCAAGCCACCTGCATACATTAAGTTTCTCCTTATTATGTTTAAGTAGAGCTCTGTGACATGGGTGCATGTTTATTTACTTATTAAACAGTATCAGGACTGTTTCCAGTTTGGCTTTATTATGAATATTGCTGCTATGAATGGTCTTGTACAAGCTTTGGTATAAACATTAAGTTTGTATTTTTTGGTCTTTTTCGAGACAGGGTCTCCCTGTAGCCACAGCTGTCCTGGAACTCACTCTGTAGACCAGGCTGGCCTTGAACTCACAAAGATCCGCCTGCCTCTGCCTCCCAAGTGCTAGGATTAAAGGCGTGCGCCACCACACCTGGCAAGTTTGTATTTCTTTTGGATGTGCTCAGGAGTACAACTGTGGGGTCATACAGTACATATATATATATGGATATATATATATCCATATATATATGAAATTTTTAAATTTTTTTATTTTTGTATGTGTATGAGTGTACTGTCTGCATGTAGGTTTGTACACCCATGTCGTGCAATGCCGAGGAGGTCCGAAGAGGGTCTCAGATTCCCCTGGAACTGGAGTTCTCCTGGAATTGGAGTTACAGATGGTTCTTAGCCGCCATGTGGGTGCTGGGGATCAAACCTGGGTCCTCTGCAAGAGCAGTCAGTGCTCTTAACTGCTAGGCCATCTCTCCAGCCCAATTTTTTATTTTTATTTTATGTGTTTGAGTGTTTTGCTTGTGAGTATTTAAGTGTACCTGTGTGATGCAATGCTCACGGAGGTCAGAAGAGGGCATCCCTGGAGCTGAAGTTACTGTGGTTGTCAGCCACCATGTGAGTGTTGGGAACAGAACATGGGTTCTCTGCAAGAGCAGGCAATGCTCTTAACCACTAAGCTATCTCTCCTACCCTACACACTTAGCCTTTTTTTTTTTTTTTTTTTTTGGTCTTTTTGAGACAGGGTCTCCCTTTTAGTCCTAGCTGGCCTGGAGCTGGCTCTGTAGACCAGGCTGGCCTTGAACTCACAAGGATCTGCCTGCCTCTGCCTCCCGAGTGCTGGGATTAAAGGAGTGTGCCACCACGCCCAGGGTTAAAGACGGTTTTGTTTTGTTTTTTTGTCTTTTAGAGACAGGGTCTCCCTGTAGCTCCAGCTGTTCTGGAACTCACTCACTCTGTAGACCAGGCTGGCCTTGAACTCACAAAGATCTGCCTGCCTCTGCCTCCCAAGTGCTAGGATTAAAGGCATGTGTCACCATGCCTGGCTCACACTTAGCTTTTAAAGAACTTCGGGCCGGGCGTGGTGGCGCACGCCTTTAATCCTAGCACTCGGGAGGCAGAGGCAGGCGGATCTTTGTGAGTTCAAGGCCAGCCTGGGTAACACAGTGAGTTCAGGACAGCTGGGGCTACAGGGAGACCCTGTCTCAAAAAGACCCAAAAAAAAAAAAAAAAGAACTTCGGGGGCTGGAGAGATGGAGAAAGAGCGCCAACTGCTCTGGCAGAGGACCCGGGTTCGATCCCCAGTACCCACATGGCAGCTGAGAACCATCTTTTTTTTTTTTTTCACAGTGTTAAGACTTTTTATTAGTCAATATTTAATGACACAATTCTGTACAAAAGGAGACAGTTATTAATACAACAAAAGTAGGAGCTTCTTCATGGCTCATGATTCTACTGGCACCATTTATTTGCTTAACACAGGAAAAACTTAAAAAAAATCTACAGGGGAAAGTCCCATTAAGGGGAAGTCATATTTTTACACAGTCCATGTCTCACTGCTGTATTGCTAGTAAACGCACACTCCCTATCTGAGCATGTGCAGCCTGAAGTGGGAGCCCATGCTTTACAGCAATACTGTTGCTTCCATTGTCTCTATTCAGGTCTCCACTGCCAACAGCCGATATCAAAATGACCAAATAATATTGTTGCCTAACTTAGTAGAACAGAAAAGAGAAAGTGGAATTCCCAGTATCTCAATGTGCTTTATCATCCAAAGCAATTTTCTTTTAGAGAGGAACACAAAATAGTTTCTAGAGTTTAACACAAAATGGTCTATTTTAGAGTTGTTTTATGTTACATTTAGGACTGTACAAGTTAATTTGTAGTTCTGAACTATGGTGCCAATTTTAAAGGAACTACTAGTTAATTTTCCCATGAAAACAGAATCTATTATACTAGGAGATGGGTGTGACCTATAAATAACCAAATAATTCCGTATTTCAGTTGTAAAAGAAATTCTTAAAAGATTTCTAAAAATAACTAAGTAAAACTTTGGAATTAGGCATTAAACACTACTGAATATTGAATTTGCACAAATGCTGCATTAGCAGTCAGGACTTTGCATCTGTCACTTATTTACACATGCCATCACTGTCTTGGCAGGGACAAATGCCACATACGCATAGAAGATTTTATGTATTTTTAGTTAGAAATCATATATCTACCCATTAGGAACTATGATGTAGTAAAGGAAAAACAGAAAATACTGTTGGTGATTATGGTTGTCCACTGTCCTCCTTACACAGTCCTTACTACACTCTAAAACAGTGCCCAGTTAAGCAGGAGGGGAAAGAGGCTATCACCCATTTTTCACAGCTCTCTTTTCAACAAATGTGAACTCTGCATTTTCATAGAGCTTCTTACTCTAGACTTTGGGGTCTTTCCTTGAATGTTAACAGTCATCTTTGGTGTTCTCACCCCCACTGCTAAGGCTCATCCCATGAGCAGACTTGGTGACAGCCTAGGCTTTTGCTGAGAGCTATGTCTGAGCACTTAAATGATGTTGAGGGAATGTCTGCTTATTTTAGTTTGTTTGGACTTCACATTGTGCACTGATAAAGTTCCGTTTGCTGTAGTTTTCCTTGCTAAGGCTGTGTGACATCACTCTGCTCAATTAGCCAAAAGAAACAGGTGAGTAAAAGGATTAAATGGTCCTTTCAAATTTGACTCTGGAGAACCATCTTTAACTCCAGTTCCAGGGGAGTCCAACACCCTCTTCTGACCTCCTCGGCATTGCACGAGGGTGCACAGACCTACATGCAAATAGTACATTCATACACATCAAAAAAAAAAACCAAAAAACGGGCGTGGTGGTGAGCGTCTTTAATCCCAGCACTTGGGAGGTAGAGGTGGGTGGATCTCTGTGAGTTCAAGGCCAGCCTGGTCTACAGAGCGAGCTCCAGGACATCTGGTATGAAAAGGGAGACCCTGCCTCAAAAAAAAAAAAAAAACTGCAACACTGTTTGCAGCTATAGGACACTGCATTCCCAGCAGAACCGTAAAAGGATCCACATGTCTCCATATCGTCCCCAACATTTGATGCTGTCGCTATTTTTAAAATTTATTTTAATAAATTTATCTATTAATTTCTTTTTCTTTTTTTTTTTTGAGACAGGGTCTCATGTCTCCCAGACCAGCCTGGAACCTGCTTTGCATACCAGGCTGACTTGAACTGACAGGGATCCTCCTGCCTCAGCATCCTAAGCACTGGGATGAGCGGCGTATGAGGTCGTGCTGGCCACCATTTTTTATTTTAGCCATGTTGAAAACTGTGCAATGATTATTTCATTGTGGTTTTAATTTGCTTTTCTCTGGTGGCTAGAAGCTGAACCTCTATCTCACCATATGCTCATCTGCCACCTGTCTCAGAAAGCAGACAAAATCCCACAAACAGGTGGTTATAAAGAGCGGAACCTTCCTCCTTATAGTATGGAGAGCTGGGAATTCCAAGATCAAGGTGTTGGCAGACTGATGAGGGCAGACTTAGTCTAAGTTCTAGTCTGACGTCTTAGCTGTTGGCCATTAAGAGGCTTAATCCCACTGGTAACCTAACCTTCCGGAAGTCCTCGCCTCTTCATACCAGCTGAGATGGTTGGTCTTAATAGTCAGCTCGACAGGATTTAGAAGTGACCTCCACACTGCTGGGTCAGGAGCCCTGGACTATGATTTCTAAAACCAGGAGGAGAAGATCACTGGTGCCTATAACCAGGATGGAGGCTGTAGTGTCCTTGGTGGGGAACAGATCAATAAGCCATTTGCGAAGGACATAATCACCTTTGGACACAGTTGGACACCCCAAACCAAAAGTCTACATGGGGAGCCAGTATGGGAAGGCTGTCAGGGGTCTGGCCAGTGGCCACTCCGCGGCATTGCACGACACGGGTGCACAGACCTGCATGCAGACAGTACATTGATACACATACAGAAAAAAAACAAAACAAACAAAAAAAAACCCCAGTGGAAAAACATAGATGGAAAAAGGAGTGAGGTATTGTGGGGTATGGGGTGACATGATGTCCCCAGAGAGAAAGGGTGGTGTCAACACAGAGGCAGTGACTGACAGGAGAAAAGCCCCCCTCTGCCTCTGGTCCTCCTGCTGGCTTTTGTAGCTTTTACCCTGGGGACACCCCCACCCCCACCCCCTCTTCATGCTCCTTGACATAAAGCCACACGAACCTCTGCTCTGGATCCCATAAAATGGGTTTAAGCAAATGGGCAGGAAAATCTCAATATGGTTGTGGTGGTTTGAATGAGTGTCGTCCCCCACAGGCTTTAAGTATTCAGACATTTTGTCACCAGTTGGTGGCACTGTTTTTGGAGGTCTTAGAAGGTGTGGCCGTGCTAGAGGAAGTATGTCACTGGGGGCAGGCTTAGTGAGTTTAACAAGCCTTGTGGTCTCCAGTTGTCCTCTCTTGGCTTCCTGTGCTCATGAGATGTGACCCTCGGCTTGCTGCTCCAGCTCCAGCCGCCATGCCTCCCACCAGAATGGACTCTAATTCCCTGGAACCATCAATCGTAAGCTCAAATAAACTCTTCCTTTTATAAGTTCCTTTGGTCATGGTGTTTTATCACAGCAACAGAAAAGTGACTAATACAGTTATTTGGTATCAGAGAGTGGGCTGTTGGCTGTGAAGAACCTGACCGGGTGGATGTTTGGAGAAATGTGGAAGACTTTGGAACTTTGGGCTAGAAAAGCTGTTGACTACTGTAAGCAGAGCTTAACAGGCCATTCTAGTAGAAGCTTGGAAGAAAGCATGGCTGTGAAAAATGTAGTTCCAGAGGAAAATAAAGACTTAGGCAGCAACTGGGATATTTTGATAAAGAGTCTGGCAGCAGTTTGCCCGTAGTCCAAATGCTTGCCTGATGCTAAATTGAAAAGCAATGGACTAATGTCTTTGTGGAGGATATTTCAAGACAGCCTAACACAGAAATGGTGGTGTGGCTTTTAATGGTGAATATTGTGCAGATCTAAGTGAAGAAGAGCAGATGGGGCAGAAGGAAATGCAGAATGTCAGTTTGGATCTGAAAACTGCACTAGGAAGATTAAAGGTGGGCCAAGGCATGTGAAGGAGAGGTCTCCTTTCATGAGGATATTAAAGTGATCAAGGAGAGGCCTCAGATTTACAAGTAAACAAAAGAAATGTACCTTCAGGGGAAGACCACACCAGCTAATCCAACTTTTGAACGGAAAATACTGAAACGTTTTCTACTCCAACAAGTCCAGGGCAGAGAAAAATTGCAAATGTGGTAAAGTAGGAGAGAGTCCATCCCGAACTTGCAGCCAGATTCACAATTTCATTCACGTGGTGCTGGCATTAGAGGCATGAAGTTTTGCAAGAGTGAAGGGTCATCAGTTCTTCCTCCACGGTTGGTTTCAGAGAGCCACAGAGGCCAGGCAAGTGCAGCAGGGGCATCCCTGAATAAAGAAGGCCCTGATAGGCCATGTGTGAAGCTGTGATGTGAAGCCTGGTTGCCAGCGGAGACCCCAAGAAGACATTCGAGATGCCAAACCTGTGAGATATTTGCCAAGGAGACTGCATACAGGGAGTGGTACCAGCCTAAGAAAGAGATGTATGTTGCAAGCAAGCTGGAAGAGCTGAGCCATCTAAGCCCTTTGAAGTCAAGTCCCAGAAGTTGCACATGGAGCACTGGATTGGAGTTTGCCCTGCTGGTTTTCAGTCTTGTTTTGGTCCAGTATTCCTCACTGTGCCTCATTCCTCCTTTTGTGAATGGGAATGTGTATTCAGTTCCACTGTACGTTTGGGAGTTTTGTAATTTGCTTTTGATTTTACAGAGTCTCAGAAGAGATTTGGACTGTAGTACTTTTGAATAGTTTTGAACTGGTTAAAGACTATGGAACTTTTAAGGTTGGACTAAATGCATTTTGATTTTTTATATGGACAGGAGACTATGGGGGCCAGGAAGTGGAATGTGGTGGTTTGAGATGAGTGTCCCCCAGTGCTTTAAGTATTCAAACATTTTGTCTCCAGTTGGTGGCACTGTTTTTGGAGGTCTTAGAAGGTGTGGCTTGCTGGAGGAAGCTATGCATTGGGGCGCTTGTGAGAGTATAAGTATTCTTGCTGGTCTCAGTTCTTCTCTCTGTTTCCTGTGTCTCATTGTGAGATGTGACCCTCAGCTTGCTGCTCCCTTCAGCCGACATGCCTCCGCCACAGTGAACTTATTTTTTTTTTTTTTATTTTTTATTTTTTTAATTTTTATTTTTCTCTGGTTGTGTATGAATGTACTGTCTGCATGCAGGTCTGTGCACCCGTGTCGTGCAATGCCGCGGAGTTCAGAAGAGGGTGTCGGATTCCCCTGGAACTGGAGTTCTCCTGGAGTTGGAGTTTCAGACGGTTCTCGGCCGCCATGTTGGTGCTGGGGACCGAACCTGGGTCCTCTGTAAGAGCGGTCAGCGCTCTTAACCGCTAGGCCATCTCTCCAGCCCCACAGTGGACTTTAATTCCCTGGAACTGTCAATCGTAAGCTCAAATAAACTCTTCCTTTTATAAGTTCCTTTGGTCATGGTGTTTTATCACAGCAACAGAAAAGTGACTAATACAACGGTTCTAAAGATATTTACCGGCATTAAAAAAAAATACCAACTTTCAGACTAGAGAGACAGCCTAGCAGTTAAGAGCGCCAACTGCTCTTGCAGAGGACCCAGATTCGATCCCCAGCACCCACATGGCAGCTGAGCACCATCTTTAACTCCAGTTCCAGGGGAATCTGACGCCCTCTTCTGCCCTCCTTGGCATTGCACAGCACGGGTGCACAAACCTAAATGCAGACAGTACACTCATACACATACAAAATAAATAAAATTTATAAAAAAATACCAACTTACTAGCTGCTAGGACCTTAAATTTATTCTGACATTCGGTTTCACTCCCCTCAAATAAAATGATAGGTTTATCTTCCTCTGCAGCAGCAGAGTCCACTGAATCCCCTCAGAACAGGCAGGATCTGCAGAGCATGGCTGTGCACCCCACAGACCAGCACTCAGGGGCCAAAGTGGGAGGCTTCCTTGAGCGCAGGAATAGAAAATCAGCCTGGCTAATGTAAATACAAAAGATCTAGCTAGCTATGGGGGTGCACACCTTTAATCTCAGAACTCAGGAGGTGGAGACAGGCAGAGCTCTGTGAGGTGGAGGCCAGCCTGGTCTACATAGCAAGTTCCAGGCCAGCTGGGGTTACAGGAGACTCTAGTCTCAAAAAAAAAAAAAATCTTTTTTTTTTTGTTTTTTTTCGAGACAGGTTCTCCCTGTAGCTCCAGCTGTCCTGGAACTCACTCTGTAGACCAGGCTGGCCTTGAACTCACAAAGATCTGCCTGACTCTGCCTCCCAAGTGCTAGGATTAAAGGCGTGTGCCACCACACCCCGCCAAAAATCTGCTTCTTTAACTTGTACTTAATTCTAAATCACACAGCAGTTCAGAGAAGTCTCAGGGTAGTTTACTTAACTAGTTTCAAGTGTAAATTGTGAAAGGAGTGGGCTGGAGAGATGGCTCAGTGGTTAAGAGCACCCACTGCTCTTGCAGAGGACCAGGGTTCAATTCCCAGCACCCGCATGGCAGCTAAGAACCACCTTTAAGCCGGGCATGGTGGCGCATGCCTTTAATCTTGGCACTCAGGAGGCAGAGGCAGGCAGATCTCTATTATAAGTTCCAGGCCAGCCGAAGCTATAGGGAAACCCTGTCTCAAAAAAAAAAATAAATAAATAAAATAAATATTGGGCTGGAGAGATGGCCTAGCAGTTAAGAGTGCCGACTGCTCTTGCAGAGGACCCGGGTTCGATCCCCAGCACCCACATGGTGGCTGAGAACCGTCTTTGACTCCAGTTCCAGGGGAATCTGAAGCCCTCTTCTGACCTCCATGGCATTGCATGACATGGGTCCAGAGACCTACATGTAGACAGTACATTCATACACATTAGGACCCGGGTTCAATCCCCAGCACCCACATGGTGGCTAAGAACCGTCTATAACTCCAATTCCAGGAGAACTCCAGTTCCAGGGGAATCCGACACCCTCTTCTGACCTCCGCGGCACTGCACGACACAGGTGCACAAACCTGCATGCAGACAGTACATTCATACACATAAAAAAAAATAAATAAATAAAATTTAAAAATAAATAAATAAATAAATAAATAAATAAATAAAGATTTCCAGGACTACTGGGACTACAGGGAAACCCTGTCTCAAAAAGACACATAAATAAATAAATAAATATTTTTTAAAAATGTGAAAGGACTAAAGTGAGCCACACAGACATCTGTGACGTACTTACTGAGAAAGGCTCAATCTACTTCTGCAAGCTCCTGGCCTATCACGCACATCTATGTCTAAACACAATGACACGACACACAAACCCTACACCAGGTATTGTTCAGAACAGGTGGACAGTCCTTCACAGTGTCAAGATCATGACAGAAAAAATAAGGCCAACTGCTGACAGGAAGAGATGAAGGTGATAGTCACCTAACTGTAATGGGGGGAGGGGTTATGTTGTATCCTGCACCGTCAGTGGGCCACCTGGTGAACTATGGCTGGAGAGTGGTTAACAGTGCCGTGTCCATCCCAAGTGCCTGATGCCCATCGCTACACTATGGTTTACATCATGTTAAGAGGATCTAACTGTCGGGGCTGGAGAGATGGCCTAGCGGTTAAGAGCGCTGACCCCTCTTACAGAGGACCCGGGTTCGATCCCCAGCACCCACATGGTGGCTGAGAACTATCTACACTCCAATTCTAGGAGAACTCCAGTTCCAGGGGAATCCGACACCCTCTTCTGACCTCTGTGGAATTGCATGATACGGGTGCATGGACCTGCATGCAGACAGTACATTCATACACATAAATAAAAAAAATATAAAAAGAGGATCTAACTGTCCCTTATTTTGTTTTTGCAAATTATATATAATTCTAAAAACATCTCAAGATAGACAGGTTCATTATTTTTGCAGCACTAGGGGGCTAAACCCAGGGCCATATGCTGAATATGTACACCAGGCATATGCTGAAGCACTAACCTCCATCCCAACCACACAGCAAGGGGTTTACAAAACAGCTAGGAAACTCCTCCTCTTTGCCCTGTGAATGCTGCGAAGGCCTGCCTTGCTGGGGGCTGGCAGGTACCGAGGACACGTCAGGCCCGTGTGGAAAGCATGATTCTCCTGTAGTTACTTACCTTGCTCCATTTTCTCTATCACAGACACTCAGGGTTCTTCCTGGGAGTTGTGACAGGGGTCTGGAGAGGCGGATGGCCAGCATCATGGCAACAAGTGACTCTTCCTTTGGGTGGTTCTGAAACACAAAATGCATGCTCAGCCTCTTGAACTCAGCAGATTAATCAGGATCGGCCCTTTTTCCAGGTTAAAGTCAAATGGCTACATCTAAAAGACCAGGCCTGGTCCTGGTATCATGGACAGCCCCCTCCTGCACCTTCCCCTCAATCTACAGCCTTATGTGATGGAAAGTCAGGAGCCAGAGGTTCAGAAAAACGTGGGTTCTGCCCCCACTGTGCCAACAACTCACTGCGCAACCCTGGATGAGGACTCACTCGTTCATAACATGAGAACACTGGACCAGGGTCGTGGTCTTTGAACCAGGCTGTACCTCAAGCACTGGAGGACTGACTTGGGGACAGAGCGCCTAAGGTAGGTGTGTCCAAACTTGACAGTGTAGAACAATGTTGCATACAAAGTTCATGCTTAAATTCAGTTCCAAGGAAACTGTCCTGATGTTGTAAGCAGCTTTGATTATGGGCTATATTCAGATACCCTTGGTGCACATGGCCTCTGGACTTCGGGATGGACCTGTTGGATGGGGGATTCTGACTCCATGAGCGCTGTTCTCTTGTCCAGGTTCCTGATATCTAGCAAAACATCCATCTGTGGTGATCAGGGAGTGCCCCTCACTCCCAGTGTGTCCCAATCCTCTTCAGGCAGCCTTTGCAGCCACACAAAACACACCACACACCACACACCATTTTGCTCAACATTCTGCCTCACTCCCTTAGCTAGGAAAACACCAGGCCCTGAGGTTGAATTCATCAGTAACTCATTATAGTGTGGAGTGTGAAGCTAGTAACGGAGACAAGATCCCGTGAATTAAAGCATGCAGACAACCCGGGCATGGCATGCGTATATAATCCCAGCACTTAGGGGGCTGAGGGCAGGAGGATTCCAAGTCGGAGGCCGGCCTGGCCCACATAGTAAATTCCAAGCCAGCCTGAGATAGGACACCCTGCCTCAAACCAACAACGAGCAACAATAACAACAAAAACTCAACCAAATAAGCAAACACAGGAACACACACACACACACACACACACTCACACACACACACCATCTCTATCCATTTAAGGTTAAAGACATATAGCACTTAGTGTCTGTCACCTAAAGTGACTTAGAGAGGTGATTAAATTTCACATACTCCAAACATATGTGGACCACTGTAGTAATAAGCTAATTAAGTAATCGGCCATAGCAGAGCTCACTGCAGGAGGTGTTCAGCTTGTTTAAACTTCAGGAAAGGAGGAAGGTCTCTGGTTTGTGTTATGTTGTTTCCATTCTGTTTTATTTATTTTTTTGTGTGTATGACTGTCTTTGTGTGTGTGTCCAGGTGCCCAACAGGAGCCAAAAGAAGGCATCAGATCCCCTGAAACTAGAGTTACAGATGGTTAACTGTCACGTGGGTAATGGGAACTGAACCCAGTCCTCTGCAAAGGCAGCCACTGCTGTTAATCACTGAACCATGGCTCCAGCCCCTCCATTAGTAATTTAGATGTCTTGCTGTTCTGGTTAAAAGTAGCATCTCCTGGCCAGACGAGCAGGAAAGGGGGTTGGGAGGAGGGGAACCACAAACCTAGAGCCTCAGGGAACAGTCTCTTTTCCTGGTCCAGACGCTTCCAGCCTCCTCTGCACACTGGCTGTAGTTTGTCATACCGATCTTTTCAGTAGTAAGATTCTACCTGGGAAGCAACTCCTCCCAAACCGAGGTTTCTGCGGCGGGTACTTGCAGGCAGCTGCAGAGCA
Organism: Rhizomys pruinosus; assembly: GCA_009823505.1. NCBI lineage: Eukaryota > Metazoa > Chordata > Mammalia > Rodentia > Spalacidae > Rhizomys > Rhizomys pruinosus. Next base: position 64,291 of record VZQC01002021.1, on the reverse strand, counting down.
GTGCCCAGCTTGGCCCTTATGGAAGGCCTAGGCCAAGGCTGGCCCGATGCTTTGCACGGGTGTCATGTGCTGGCCAGCTGGCTGAACGCACATCTCCACCTCCTCCCACCAGAACAAAGGCAGGGTCATGGCTGCTGGGCCATTTCAAATGCAGTCTGTAATTGGAGTCCTTCCCATCCCTAGGCTCAGTGGCTGTGGAAGGAAATGCCTCAACATAACCTCCAAATACAGGGCTGCTTTCAATTTTGTTTTCCTCAGAGTCAGCAAAATGTAAAATACTACAGTCAAAACAGCTTAAAGTGCATAAAAACTCAAGGCCCTTGAATTATGGGTATTTGAATGTAGTCTCTTATATGCAGAATGATAGAGATATACATTTCGAGCACATTCTTTCCCCTTGAGCTACACCAGGGTGGACTAGGGTTAGGGAACACGTTGCTCTCTTTGCTCTGAACACATTATTATTATTATTTATTTATTTATTTATTTATTTTTTGGTGTTTTTGAGACAGGGTCTCCCTTTGGTCCTGGAGCTCACTCTATAGACCAGGCTGGCCTTGAACTCACAGAGATCCACCTGGTCTGCCTCCCGAGTGCTGGGATTAAAGGCATGTGCCACCACGCTACTGGGCATTTGAACATACTTCTGTAGAGGCACACCTGCGGACTCTTCTGGGTTGCTGTCACTGCCTCAGGCTGGTTTTCACTCTCCAGTGAAAAATAGAAAATTGTCAGACTTGCCTTCTGGTTTAGGAACAAAAATGGGTATGGAAGGCAGGTGGTAGGAGAAGAAACGCAGAGCTCATGGTCAGGGACAGAGGAGGTGAGATGATGTATGGTCTCCTCAGCCTTGAAATGCAAGCAGTTGCTCCAAGGTAAGAGGCCCACGGGTTTGACTCTGAGGAACCAAACCCATAGGATATTGTCACAAAATAGAAGACTCTCCTAGTCAATACATAATCTACACATAGACCTGGGGAGGGGGACGACACACCCAAGATAAACACCATTCTATTTCCTGCCATTTCAGAAGAATGCAAATAAGCCTTGGAGGGGGGGGTGACAAGTGACTTGGCCACCTGAGGAGGGCTGCTACACTAGAAGTGGCTCTGAGAAGCATGTGAGTGTCCTCATTCTACTGCTAGGCTAGCTAGCTAGCCACACTGCACTATGAGGTGACTATCTTGAAGAGGCCACAGCTGCCTGCTCTCCTGTGGTTGGTGGCAAGGTCCCCCACTGGGGTGACGTTCTCAGAAGAGGCAGGGAAGCCCCAGGAGCAGGAACCCAGGAGGTCTAGATGAGCCCTCGGGACTCAGATGTGGGAGGGAGGGGTCCTGTCACCAAAGGGAACAAGCTGCACCCAATGAGGTATCCCACACTGAAGCACAGAAGACAGTCTCGTCAGCCAAAGTCCAACATTGGCGACTCACTTCCAGTGCTTGGCCACTCCAGAGTTCATTCTACTTCTTTTTTATTATTTGCTTCAGTTCACTGGTAGTGTTGTATTTTGTTTCATTTTTGTCAGGGTGCTGGAAATTGAACCCAGGGCTTTGCACATGCTAGGCTCATGTCTACCGCCCAGCGATACCCCCAGCCAGCCTAGTACTTTAAAAAACAATACTTTAAGGGGCTAGAGAGATGGTTCAGTGATTAAGAGCACTGACTGCTCTTGTAGAGGACCCAGGTTCAATTCCCAGCACCCATATGGAAGATAACAACCATCTGTAACTCCAGTTCCAGAGAAAAAATGTTAAGAGCCAGTGCTCTTAACAGCTGAGCCATCTCTCCAGCCCCCGTAATGTCTCTTTTTAAAAAAATTTTATTTTATATGTGTATGAATGTACTGTCTGCATGTAGGTTTGTGTACCCGTGTTATGCAATGGTGCAGAGGTAAGAAGAGGGCGTCGGATTCCCCTGGAACTAGAGTTAAAGATGGTTTTCAGCCACCATGTGGGTGCTGGGGATCGAACCCGGGTCCTCTGCAAGAGCAGTCGGCGCTCTTAACCACTAGGCCATCTCTCCAGCCCAACCATAATATCTATCTTAAAGCAACCTAGATCACCCTTGTTAATTTTCTTGGATGCTATTGGTGTTTGAATTTTGAGACGTCAATGAAGAAAGATTTAAATTGCACTCTGGCCATTTCCCCTCGGGGTTGTTCGATAGTTTTGCTTGTTCTGGCTGGTAGTTAATGAGAACTTCCCTGAAGTCATGCCAAAGAGAGAAGTGACAAGCTGGAAAACCTTATTCAAAGAATCACCTGCCAGTTATTTGAGAGAACCATACTGGACCCCCAAGGTCTAAAAGAATCACATAAGAACATCAAACCGTACATACAGTATTCTCACCACCATTTTATCATAAATGCAGACATAACTCATAACCACTAATTTTGGTGACTTCGATAAAGCCAATGATTTAGCTGTATAGCTCAATTCTATTGAGAGACATGCCTAATGTTGGCATGTTGATTAGATTGAGAAACACTCTGGTCACAAAGTAACCACTGCTCCATGGTAGTCACAGCAGTGACTGGCACCTGCTCTCTCACAGACCTGCCCAGGCCACACATTCAGCCTCCCCAGCTGGAGATGCATAGTGAGATGGCCTGCCCTTGACCTTGGAGAACTCAAGATGACCACTTGGAAAGAATGCAAATCAGTTTCTGTGGACTAGGGCTATATGGCCTGGCCACTGAGGGTGAGTAGGCACACTGGGTGGGACCCACGTGGTGAATCACTGACTTCTGGCTTTCCTAAAACGCTCTATAGATGTGTGTTTAGGAATCATGGACGCTACAATGACAACATTCAGCTTCTGGGCCTGCCAGGGTGCATTATATGCCCAGCGCAGGACGAATTTGAGGTGGAAAGCAAGCCTTCCCTTCCGGTGCGTTACAAAAGATTCAAAGCCGGAGCCTCAGAGCTGGTTGGTGACTCTTCACCTGCTGACTATGGGCAGACTCTGGCTCACTGGGTGGAAAAACTCGCGACGGGTAGAACACCGCCTTCCCCCGCAGGCTGCAGCCCCATGACGAGGCGAGGGACCGCCAGGCCCACCCACCTCGCCGACCCTGCAGGTCTCGGCGCGCCGCAGCCCGCAGCGGTGGGGACGCGCTGGCACCGCCCTCCTCCACGCCCGCCAGCCGGCAGGAGGGCGGGGCCGGAGGGGGCTCGGCCAGGAACGCGCTCCCATTGGCCGAGGCGGCACCACCCGGACAAAGCTGCAGTGTCCAGGCGCAGCTGCTGTGGCCTGTGGCTGCCCGCCCTGCCCGCCCCGGGGCCCCAGCCACGCCGGCATCCCCAGCTGGTCCCCCGCGGCGGCGCCGCCAGCTTGCCCGGGCCCCCTTCGTCCCCGGCCCATCGAGTATGCAGCATCTGCGGCTCCCGGGAGGCTGGACCCGCGGCCTCACCGCTGTCTAGCATCCAGGGCGCGGCGGGCACCGAGGAGGCCCCTCCAAATCCCCAGGACAGGGCCTCGCGGATGGACCTCACGGAGGAGGCGGGACGTGGGGCAGGACCCGGAGGTGGGTCGGGAACGCGCATTGCCTGGAAGACTGGGCTCGGCCTTGGACTACCCAGTGACCTTGGGCCGGTCTCTCCCTTCTTGGGGCCTCGGTTCCCAGGCGTGAAATTGCGCAGGCGGCGAGCGACGAGTCCAGGGTTCCACCCCGGGCCTCGCGTTCTGGCAGCGCGGGCGCGGGCGCGGCCGAGGCAGGCGGAGCCGAACCGGCCCGGATTCTCACTCTTGACCCTCCGCGGACACGCGGTGCCCCCTCACCACCCGCACCCCAGGGACCCGGCTCAGAGGGTCCCCAGGCCGAACCAACTGGGCAGAGGACTGGGGTGCACCCGGCTGCAGAGATGAAGACCCTCCTCTTACCCCAAGCCAAACGGGCTGGGGGCTCCGCGCAGGTGCTCGGGCTCCTGGCCTCCGAGTGGGGGCGCTGCCGCGGGTCCCGTCCCCGAGCCCCTCAACGACCCCTGCAGCCCGGCCTCCCGCCTCTGCCACCCGGATGTGCCCGCACACTGGAGCCTGCGTTAGTGCTGCGCAGGGCGGGGCCGGATGGCAGACAACGCGGGGGCGGGGAGTGCTCGCGTGCGGCCTCCTAGCCCGACCCGGGTCCCCGAGTCTCTAGGCACCCAGCTCCAGGTTAACCGGCTCCCGCCTATCCATCCCGGCCCAGCCGGCCCCTCCATTGCTATCTCCTTCCTGGACCGCGGCTGGCGGGGGAGGGAGGCAGTAAAAGGGGGGGGGGGTCAGTCCTCCCACCTAGTCACCGCTAGTGGCGGGAAGGTGCAGCTCTAGGAAATGAACAAATCCTGCAGTCTACAGAGCGAGTTCCATGTCCTTTACGTGTTTGCTGTCTTTAAAGCTTATCATGGGGCCTGGAGAGATGGCTCAGCGGTTAAGAGTACCGAGTGGCCTTGCAGAGGACCCGGGTTCGACTTCCAGCACCCACATGGCGGCCGAGAACCGTCTTTAACTCCAGTTCCAGGGGAATCCGACACCCTCTTCTGACTTCCGCGGCGTTGCACAACACGGGTGCACCAACCTACATGCAGACAGTACATTCATACACATAAAAAAATAATAAATTAAAAAATTAAAGCTCATCATGGCAACGGTTGAGTTTTTGTTTTGTTTTGTTTTGTGACAAGGTCTCCCTTGAAGCCCCAGCTGACCTGGAACTCATTGAGTAGATTAGGCTTGCAACCGTCTGTCTGAAATGCGCTTGACTCCCCTTCCCCTCCCGAATGCTGGAATTAAAGGCTTGAGCTAGCACACCCAGCCTGAGTTTTAATTTTTTTTTTAATGTGTATGAATGTACTGTCTGCATGTAGGTTGGTGCACCCGTGTCGTGCAATGCCGCGGAGGTCAGAAGAGGGTGTCGGATTCCCCTGGAACTGGAGCTAAAGGCGGATCTTAGCCGCCATGTGGGTGCTGGGAATCGAACCGGGTCCTCTGCATGAGCAGTCAGCGCTCTTAACCGCTAAGCCATCTCTCCAGCCCCCCCCTTTTTTTTAATTAAGAAGAGATTTTTACCTACAGTTGGGAAAGGCAGACTGTGGTAGATCGAGTTAGCTCACCTCACTACTAAGACACCAGTGTCTGCCATGAGAAAAACTAGCTGAGAAGATACCGGGATCAATAAGTGACCGCTGTGTTTAGGTAAATTACAGAACGTCGGAATGGAAAGAGACTAGGAAGGTGAAAACTGCAGGAAAGTAATGGGGGGGGGGGTGAAGAAAAAAAAAAAAAAAAAAAAAAAAAAAAAAAAAAAAAAGAGCGCCGACCGCCCTTGCCGAGGAGCCGGGTTCGAAGCCCAGACCCAAGGCGGCTAAGAACCGTCGTAACTCCAATCGGAGAGTCTCAGTTCCGGGGAATCCCTTCAGTGGGAAATCGCACCCTTTCGGACCCTCCGCGGCATTGCACGACAACGGTGACACAAACATTCTTGCACTGCAGACAGTACATTCATACACAACATAGAATAAGAAATTAAATAAAATTTAAAGAACGCCTGTCATCTCCATCCATGGACTATGTATTTTTTTTTTAACTTTTTCGTAGACACGTCGTCCACCTGTAGCCCCTGCCTGGCCTTGAACTCAGCTCTGTGGACAGGCTGGCCTGAACTCAACAGAGATCTGCCGCCTCTGCCTTCTGAATGCTAGGATTAAAGGTGGCCACCACATTCTGGTGATGTTTGCTTTTTCTTTCTTGAGGTTGGGTCTTTTTTTTTTTTTTTTTTTTTTTTCTTTGCTTAGGCACCAAAAGCTTGAAGGACTGGTGAGAATCATGATGAAGCCACAACACCTTAGTTCTCTGTGCCCATTTCATAGACTCAAGCCAGAGTTCTAGTGCAGTAATGATACTCTGTCAGAGTAAGTTATAGATGGTGCCACAGGATGACAAATTACTACACTGTGTTACAAGGTAACGCTTGAATTACGTAGTGCTAGATGGAGTTAAGGGAAGAATTAGTCTTTCCTAGAAAACCTTAGGTTCTAATTTCAGACTGGGAATTAAGTGGAAATGTTTATGATAACACGGACAGCTGTCTTCTTTGAGGCTACAGCAGACACCCCCAGGGGCTATCTTCCTATCTTTCCAGCCCAGCTTTGCTAACCAGCTCTGTTTAGGTGAAACTTCAGAAGCTCCTGCCTCAACTGTACTTGCTTGGGGGTGGGGGTGGGGGGCTTCTCTCTGTTTGGGACTCCGGCAGCTCTGTGAGGCCCGTAAACCTGACTGTGTAAGACAGCTAACACCGGAGACTGGCTGACCAACAGCACCCCTGGAGGTGGACAAATTTACCAGGCTTCCATCCTTCCTGTGATTCCAATGTGAATCGTTTTTTGGGGCTTTTTTGTTTTTTTGTTTTTTTTTGGTCTTTTTGAGAACAGAGTTCTCCTTTAGTCCAGCTGCCCTGGAGCTCTCCCTATGCTAGACAGGATTGGCCTTGAAACTCCAGAGATCCACCTGCCTCTGCCTCCCGAGTGCTGGGATTAAAGGCATGCGCCACCATGCCCGGCCTAAGGTGAATTCTATATACTTCCTAAATGATAGTGCCCAAGGAGTCTTTGGTAGCAACTAACGGGATCAACTCAATAGTACACCTTGGATGGCTTTGCCTTTTCCTCTCCTACTCGACTCCAGCCCTTCCTTGAGATTTGTTACATAGCTTTGAAATGGTTCCTGGTGCCAGATTAGGTGAGCAGCACATTTTACTGTAGTAAAATGCAGAGTAATCCCCTTCCTGAGGAGAATATTCTGTAGGTCATCAGACCACAAACAGGAGTCACTGACCTCAACAACTGGATTCCAATCCATATAAACCCCCAAGATGATGGTACCCACTGAGAGACCAATAGTACAGGGTTAGTCTCAGAACTCACCCACCAGGCTACACAGGCTGCCTATTTTAGTACACTGGGCCCTTGAAGGTCTTCAGGAATCCAAGAGGGATTGGCCAAGGCATCTTGCTAAGAATATCTGGCCAAGGCATCTCGCTAAGAATTTCTGGAACAAAGGTATGTGTCAAGCTCTTAACTAGAGACGTACCTTCATCCTAACTGAACAGCTGGACTTTCAAAATTGGATTCTAAATTGAACTGAAACTCACATTGTAGTTAACGTACCATGCTTTCTTCTTCCACTTTTTTTTTTTTTTTTTTTGAGATAGGGTCTCCCTATAGCCCCAGCTGGCCTGGAACTCATTCTGTAGACCAGGCTGGCCTTGAACTCACAGAGATCCGCCTGCCTCTGCCTCCCAGGTGCTAGAATTTAAAGGCATGTGCCACCAGGCCCAGCTTAAAGACGGTTCTCAGCCGAGTGGGTCCTCTGCAAGAGCAGTCGGGACTCTTAACCACCGAGCCATTTCTCCAGCACCCTTCCACTTTTTATTGGTCTTTTGGAGCCAGGGTCTCCCTGTAGCCACAGCTGTCCTGGAAACTCACTATGTAGACCAAGCTGGCCTTGAACTCAAAGAGATCCACTTGCCTCTGTCTCCTAAAGCGCTGGGACTAAGGTATGCCACCATACCCAGCTCTTCTTCCACCTTTTTTTTTAATTTTATTTATTTTGTATGTGTATGAGTGTACTGTCTGCATGTAGGTTGGTGCACCCATGTCAGGCAATGCTGCGGAGGTCAGAAGAGGGCGACGGATTCCCCTGGAACTGGAGTTAAGACGGTTCTCAGCCTGTGAATAAAGAAAAGACCTCTCTGTATGGCAGTAAGCCATGTGATTAATGAAAATACATTTTCATTACCTCCTTAACCATATAAACAAGATTCATTCCCAGAATAAGCTACCTGTATGCAAGTGCTACTCAAGTCCTGCTTTTCTTGGGGGGGGGGCGAACACGGGGTAGGGGGGGATGGACCAGGAGTGAACCCACATGAAGTCAGTAGTTAAGAGGCCCGTCAGTCCCCATTTCAGGCCTCACTCAATAGACCTTTCCCAGCCCTGCTAATGAGGAACTGGTTTGTTGGGTTTGAGATTTCATGCCTTCATTTCCCAAATGCCCTGCCCTCTAGGGCATCATAATTCTTAGAGACAGGTAGACATCACAGGAGAAATCCCTTGCAGAACCTAGGTGAGAGACAAAGCCATACTCAGCCCTATCTCAGATAGTCCACACCCCTCTAAGGTTCCAGCTTCCAGTTTGGGAACTGGAGAACCGGCTTGGCCGTGAGGCCGAACACATGCAGCAGATCCCGTGGGAACCAGGTCACTCCTAACGAGGCATGTGCCAGGATTCTGTCTTGCTTGCTCCAGCGCAAGCGCAGGTGCCTGCACGTTTCACCAGAAGGCACTGTTGCAAATAGCCAATGTAGTTTGAGAGGGAAAAGTCTTTGCCATCTAGGGAGATGAGACATGTGCACAAGCTAAATGAGTCATCCGAAGGCCTACTCTAAGTAGGCTGAAAAAGGGACAGAGACCTGTTGTCACAGCTAGGGGGAGGGGGAGCTGCACTGGAGCTTTTTTGTTTGTTTATTTTTGAGACAGTGTCTCCCTTTAGTCCCAGCTGTCCTGGAACTTACTCTGTAGACCAGGCTGGCCTTGAACTCACAGAGATCCGCCTGCCTCTGCCTCCCAAGTACTAGGACTAAAGGTGTGTGTCACCACAAGGTGGAGCTTTTGTAGAGGAGGGCGTGTCCAAACAGATCCTCCTTGCAGCAGCTAAAGCTCCCAGATGGATCAGCCCCTCATGGCCATGCCTGCCTCAACAGCCACCCTCTGTTAATCCTCCCTTCCCCTCCCTTCCGGGGACGGACCCAGCCCTGCTCAGCTAGACCTGGCCTTGCCCTAGCAGGCGCCCTCTGCTCCCAGCTGGCAGTGGTGAGTGCCGATTTTGCTGTGTCCTTAGCCAGCCACCTCCAGGTCCTCACAGAGCCCCATATAAGAGCTCTGTGAAGCGATCTGATGGGACTTGGGAACAACAGTCTGTGTACTAACTCCCAATCCCTCAGATTTTCCATGTTTTGATGAATTTGACTTAATTTTTTCTAAGTGGGGGTCCTGGGAGATGGCTTAGTGGGTAAAATCCCTAACTATGGCTTAGTGGGTAAAATCCCTAACTATATACAAGCCTGACAACCCAAGTGCAATCCCAACCCCCAACCCCAGGAGAAGCGGAATGTGGTGGCTCACACCTCCCAGCATTTCCATGTTGAGATGGGAGGCAGAGACCTGAGAGTCTCCCAGAAGTTGATGGGTCTATGGCCTGCAGTGTTCGGCTCAACCACAGAAACAAAACGGAGACCCTGCCTCAGCTGTTGGAGGGTGAAAACGGACGCCTCAAAAGTTGTCCTCTGACCTCCGCATGACATGTGCACGCTTACAGTCACTCATGCACATACACAAGTAAATATTTTTTCCTAGAACGTATGCCCTTAATCTACTGAATTTTTACAAGTATCTTGTTCTAGAATTGGTAGCAAAGCAGAGAAGCCCAGTGCATCTCTCTTTCTGAAACAAGCATGGTAGGGAGAGAACTTGATAAGTGATCTTGACGCGACTGTCGTACTGCAGTTGAAAGGAACCAGAGGGGCTCCTTTTCCCTGCAGTGAACAAGCAAACAAAACAGTGTTTGATTGAGGGTGGAGGAGGCAGAGAAGCAGGCAAGGCACACACATCCCCCCCACCCCCCTTCTTTCTGTCTCAGGTTTGGGGGTTTGGTGCTTTTAAAAAATTCAGGGCCTGGAGAGATGGCTCAGCAGTTAAGAGCACTGGTTGTTCTTGAAGAGGACCCAATTGGGTTCCTAGCGCCCACAGTCACTCCAGTTCCAAGTGATATGACGCCCTCTTCTGGCCTCTACAGGCATTGCAGGCATGTAGTGCACTTACATACACACAGGCAAAACACTCATACCCATAGAATAACAATTAACTTTAAAAATAAGCTGGGCATGGTGGCCCACGCCTTTAATCCCAGCACTTCAGAGGCAGAGGCAGGTGGATTTCTGTGAGTTCAAGGCCAGCCTAGTCTACATAGCAAGTTCCAGGCCAGCTGGGGCTACAGGAGGACCCTGACTCGAAAAGACCAAAAAAAATTTTTTTTTTAATTTTGAAAATTCAGTGCTAGGAATTGAACCCAGGGCTTTGTCCATGCAAAGCAAGTGCTCTACCACTGAAATACATTCATAGTCCTTTCTTGTCTCGTAGCTAACTTATTTTGTTTAAATGTTTGTTTAAAATGTGTGGGAAGATGAATAGTCTGGAAATGTAGGCAAAGTTCTTTTGGAGTTATTGAGTTTTTTTGGTTTTGTTTTCATTTTTGTTTTCCATCTTTTTTGAGACAGGGTCTCCCTGTAGCCCCAGCTATCCTAAAACTCACTGTGTAGACCAGGCTGGCCTTGAAGTCACAGAGATCCACCTGCCTCTGCCTTCCTAGTGGTGGGATTAAAGGCATGCACCACACACTAGCAGTTTTTGTTTTTTTCCTTAAAACCTATCTCATTATATACCTCAGATTAACCTGGTAGCCCAGGCTTGACTGGAACCTACCCTTCTACCCTGGCCTCTTGAGTGCTGGGATTACAGGTATGTGTCATTGTGCCAGGCTTTATTGGGGTCTTTGAAGAAGGAGCACAGTAGATAAAATGAGAACAACTGTGCAGTGAGCCCTTCCCACTCTGCTCCAAGTTACAGCAAACCATAAAATTCCCTCCTCTATTCAGGGCCCAGAGACCCCACTTGTGTTATAGTTTCGGAATTGTCCTGTTTTTGAGATGCAGTGATAAACTGTCAAGGAGATGCTGCTTTCAATAATACAGCTTGGCACCTATTCACTGATCATTAGTGTACCAATCACTGGGCCAAGTTGTCTATACAGTATATCACTTGATTTTGCAACAATCCAGAAAGCAATCCAAGACCATCTCTGTTTTACAGCTGAAGTTGAGGCCTCTAGAGGTCAAATGGCCCAACCAGGGAGCTGCAGAGACGGATTCCCCAGCCCCAAAGACTGTGCTTAAGGCAGATCACCACTTGTCAGGAGAATGCCACACACTGAAGCCAGGGCCTTGTGCACGCTGAGCACACAGGACCACTGAGCTCCACCTTAACGCTAAAACCCCAATTTGTAAGGTATTTGAAGTATAAGACTTTTTTCAATAGTCAGTTTGGCATTGTTTTCATAGTTGATTTTGTTACATGAAAATTCCTTACAGTGATTCCAATATAGTTGTCAGTTTCTGATATCCTCAGAGAGATGTAATTATAACTAACTGACCATATTAAGCAACAATATTAACTGAACATATTAATTTTTTTGAGAGAAGATCTCACTCTGCTACCTAGCCTGCCCTTGAACTCACAATCCACATGCCTCAGCCTCCTGCCTGCTGAGATTTAGATATATGCCACCATACTTGGCCTATATAAACTTTAATTAATTAATTTTTTTTTTTTTTGGTCTTTTCGAGACAGGGTCTCCCTCTAGCCCCAGCTGTCCTGGAACTCACTCTGTAGACCAGGCTGGGCTTGAACTCACAAAGATCCACCTGCCTCTGCCTCCCAAGTGCTAGGATTAAAGGCGTGTGCCACCACGCCCGGCAAGCTATGTAAACTTTAAATTACAATACCTGGGTGGGACATGATTCCTAATGCTTAAATCTGATTTAACTTTCTGAATTTCAAGTCTATTTTTTCAAGTAATATTAGATTTACTACAATAAAATTGAAAAACAAGACATGAATTTTATGTGTATTTTAGTTAATATTTTCCTTTTTTTTTTTTTTTCTCCTAATAAATGCATACTGTTCCTTTCTGCCCATTGCTACCAGGAACAGAACCTGATTTTTTTTTTTTTTAAGGTGGAGAGTATTAAATTGCAAAGCTATTGTTTCTCTGCTTTGAAGTTGCCAGGATCTCTTTCCAAAGACTTGTTCACTCCCCTGCCCTCCCCAAGGCTTGGGCATCTCCTCCCTTTCACACCTCTCACCTTGGGCAGCAGCAAGGCTTCTCCAGCAGCAGCAACACACAGAATCCTCTTAGTTCTCAGTGGGGGAAATCTCTTCCAGGCTTTATTCGTTGTTTTCTTTACTGGGAAGGAAACTTCTCACACATGCGCAATAGGAAAGCCACCTGATGATAAAACACAGTATTAAAGATCTGAATGTTCATGTGTTTGTCACTGAGCGGGCAAAGTTCAACTTCCTTGCTGTTTGTTTTCAGCTTAAACTGCCTGCGAATTTGACACTCTGGCAGGCAGAAGTTCAAGGGTAGCCATTGCTGCTAAGGGATACATTAAAAAAATGATGCCAAAGGACATTTCTACTTGGCTCTCTCTGGAGCTTACCCTGCCGGGTATGTGTAGGTACAAGTTAGCCCAGGAACTGGCCTGAGCAGAATGGAAATAGCCGGGGTATCCCGAATAAGAATCAGAATGGTTGAAGGGCTTTGTACAGGCTACTTGCAAGGAGGCAGGCCAAAACGATACCCTTTTTTTGGGAGGGGGGGATTTTTTTTTGTATTTTTGAGACAGGGTCTCCCTGTAGCCCCAGCTGGCCTGGAACTCACTTTGTAGACTAGGCTGGCCTTGAACTCACAGAGATCTGCCTGCCTCTGCCTCCCGAGTGCTGGGATTACCAGCTCACGATACCCCTTTTGAGTCTCACAAAGGAAGAAAGAGTATGTCTGACAAACTGGAAATACCTTAGGGAATCTCTTAGTATTGCAGTGTTCTGTGACTAAAGTCAATGGGAAATTCAGTCTGGGTTAAATTGTGAGCCAGATGGTCTCTTCAGAAATGCAGGGTTGGGTCACCTCACCAGTAAGGAACTGTGACTGCGAATGCTTACTGAAGTCAAAGGGACTGTAGAATCAGTAGTACGTTGTTATAAATGCCACCTATGACCATGTGACCAATGACAAAGTCTGTAGTTGTCATGAACACTATTCCTTGCTTTCTATGACTGTGTGTAGACAGAAAATATCTTTTTTTTTTTTTTTTTATGTGTATGAGTGTACTGTCTGCATGTAGGTTGGTGCACCCGTGTTGTGCAATGCCTCCGAGGTCAGAAGAGGGTGTCAGATTCCCCTGGAACTGGAGTTGAAGATGGTTCTTAGCCGCTGTTTGGGTGTTGGGAATCGAACCCGGGTCCTCTGCAAGAGCAGTTGTTGCCCCTAACCGCTGAGCCATCTCTCCAGCCCCAGCAAATATCTTTGTTTCCTTCCATTTTTTATTTGTTTGTCATGTGACATAAGACATGTTGACTCTGTTGCCCAATATTTAAGTATTGATAACTTTACTTCATTAGGAATTGTAAGTTAAGGAGTATTGAGGAGAAGAGTAAGCAGCCACCAAGGACTTTCCATCCTCTTCTGGGGAAAGGTAGTGTGGCAGGACAGAGTGTGGTCAGGGGTAATTTTTTCAGCAGTAGTATGGGCCTCTTTTTATCTATCTATCTATCTATCTATCTATCTATCTATCTATCTATCTATCTGTATCTATCATCTATCTAGTTATTTGATGCTGGGAACTGAACTCAAGGCTTCCCACATACTAGACAAGTGGTCTACCACTGAGCCACACCCCAGCCCAATTGTAATCTTGTTAGTGCCTATATTTGGAGATTAACATAGTTGAATGTCTGTATGGGTGCCAAGTTAACAAGAAGTGAACTTGTGGTGATTAATTTTATATGGCAGCTTGGCTAAAACATAGTGCCAAGCTATTATGGTAAACATTCTAGAAGTTTTTCTGAAGGGCTTCTTTTCATGAGATTAGCATTTAAATGGATGGACTTTGAGTAAAGAAAATTGTCCTTCATAATGTAAGTCTTATCCATTCAAAGGTTTTAGTATAAAAAGACTGAATTCTCCAGAAAGACAAGGAATTCTGTCAGCAGGCTGCCTTTACACATTCATTCCCAAAAAGGCTGGTCTTGAGTGCCCAGCCAGCTTGGCTTCTCTACAGTCTGAACTTGTTGAGACTCGATAGATACATTATCCGAATCCTTAAAAATCTGAGGGGGTAGCTCAGTGGTAGTGAGCTTGCCTAGACTATCAGAGGCCCTGAATTCTTAGAACTGGAAAACAAAAAAGAAAGAAATCTTAGTGTTGAGTTAGAAATGCCACTCTACCAAAGAATCTCTCGAGAGGCCAAAAACTGTGGAGGAAAAGCTTTAATAAAAGAACATTACATCAAGGAAAAAGTACAGAACACAACACAGAGACATTTACAGAGACAGATCGATGCGTCGGGCAAAGCACACTCCCAGGGACTGGAGGGCAGCCCCGAGGTCCCATCCTCTCCCACTTTTATTCCCAGTTAGGCGATTTCCACTGTGGTTACAGTGAACCTTTCTCTGATTGGTGGGGTCTTGGTGGTTGCAGACCAGGCAGTCTTTCATTGGATCAGTTCACCTGTTCTGTACCCTTTTGTTTGAAACAATGGTTGTGTTTAGCAGCGTGAAGCCCCTTGGAGAGTAGTGGGCTCCTTAGGGGGTGAGAAGCCTCCTACAGGGCTGGGAAAGTTCATCCTGACCTCAGGTAGCTGTGGGAACTAGGAACTCAGGGCTGGACTATATTCTTGAGGTTAAGGTAGTCATGGGAACCAGACCTGCTTCAACTGGGGAGTTGCTCCTGCATGGTTAACCCTTTCCTTTTGATTAACTTCTTTCTGACCTGGTCCTAACACTTAGGTCTGGTGAGGTGGCTCAGCAGGTTAGAGCATCTGACACCAAAACTGGCAAAGTTCAGTCTCTGGAACCTGTATGGTGAAAGGAGAGAATCAACTCTCACAAGCTGGTCTCTGATCTCCACAAAAGTGCCAGGGCACAATCACTTGTGCATGGGTGTGTATGCCTGTGTGTGTGCATGTGTGCGTGTTTTAAAATATTTTTTAAAAAACAATCCTAAACCAGGCGTGGTGGTGCATGCCTTTAATCCTAGCACTTGGGAGGCAGAGGCAGGTGAAACTTTGTGAGTTCAAGGCCAGCCTGGTCTTTATAGCAAGCTCCAGACAGGACAGTCGGAGCTATAGGGAGACCCTGTCTTGACAAAAAAAAAAAAAAAAAAAAAAATCCTTGGGTGTGGTGGCTCATGCCTTTAATCCCAGCACTCAGGAGGCAGAGGCAGGGGGATCTCTGTGAGTTCAAGGCCAGCCTGGTCTACAGAATGAGTTCCAGGCCAGCTGGGGATACAGGAAGACCCTGTCTCAAAAATATAAAAAAAAAACAACAACCAAAAACCCCGTCTCTCTCTCCAACTCAAACAATAATACTTGTCTTCTGGTGTGAGGAAGTATGTGCTGGGATCATTCACAATAGTGACAGTTTAATGAGTTTTGCCTGGTCTACAGAATGAGTTCCAGGCCAGCTGGTGATATAGAGATACCCTGTCTCAAAAAGATTAAAAAAAAACCAAAACACCAAAAACCCTGTCTCTCTCTCCCACTCAAACCATAATACTTGTCTTCTGGTGTGAGGAAGTATATGCTGGGATCATTCACAATACTGACAGTTTAATGAGTTTTGCAATATATGAAGAACCCTACCAACATACACACTCAGAGTGGTCTGAGTCCCCAACTGGACCCTGATACAACAATGAAACATACTCTTCTCTGGAGTTGTCACTCTTTCTGTCTGGGAGCAGCAGTGAGGGCTCTTACCCTGGGGCCTGGAACACAGGATAAAGGTAGGAGGGCTGGTCTCAGGCCAAGCCCAGATGTGGCAATCCTTACTTCCACCCTCTGTGTGCCCTGTAGTCTCCATGGTCACTACCCTTCCCTCTGGCATCCAGTTACGGAGAGAAGTAACAATGAAAAGTAGAGAAAGATTGATTCAACGTAGTCGCATTGAGAAGAGGAACACGTAGAGGTCCCAGTGACACCCTTTGGCAAGCCTGCTGTCTAGGCAGCACTGCCGTGAGGTGTGGTTTTAGATGGAGCAGGAGGCCTACATACCCAAGCAGTCCTGCTCTAACCCTTCCCTGGCCCACTGCTGTCTTGGGTCCAGTCTATCCTGAAAGGTGATCTGATAAATTGTCAGAACTGTGTAAAGTCTCTTCCTAGGCCAAGTTCTGTAACTGAACACATTGGGTTCACATCTCAGTGAGTGTGAAGAGAAAATTAGTACAGCTAAGATGTGAGAGAGTAGAGAAAATGTATTACATGTGGCAGGTGGGAAGGGCAGCGGACATCCCCAAAGCAGTGCTCTCTTCAAACAAAGGAAGCTGGAGATTTTATTTAGAAAGCATATCCATATAGGGGTGGGCCAATTTCAAGAGTACATTTCTGGGCACCCTTAGTTTTCACCATAAAGTTTTCACTGAAAATAAAGGAGAGGCTGTTTTGAAGGTGCATTATTTTTTTTTCATTTTATTTATTATGTGTATGAATGTACTGTCTGCATGTAGGTTTGTGCACCCATGTGGTGCAATGCCACAGAGGTCAGAAGAGGGTGTCAGATTCCCCTGGAACTGGAGTTAAAGATGGTTCTCAGCCACCATGTGGGTGCTAGGGATCAAACCCGGGTCATCGAACCTGGCTATCTCTCCAGCCCCCTGAAGGTGCATTATTAGCCCATGAACTTCCTCATGAGCCGCCTGCCTTGCTTAGTCACACCACACCCGGCTTAAGTGTCTCTCTTTAAAATATCTTCTCTCACTTGATGGAAAGACTTTATTGCTGAAGACAATGTGCACATTGGTCACAGGAGACAGAGAGATGAAGTAGGCACTGACTCACAAGCTTCCTCCTTGCTGGCTAGCTCTCATAGTGCTGGAAAGTGCTATGTAGGCTGCTGGGGAGAAAGTCAGCAACAGTCTTACCCAGCTATGAACCCTGTGTCAACACAGAACAACTCTCATCTCAAAGGGGATAAGAGATAGCCGGGCGTGGTGGCACACGCCTTTAATCCTAGCACTTGGGAGGCAGAGGCAGGAGGATCTTTGTGAGTTCAAGGCCAGCCTGGTGTACAGAGCGAGTTCCAGGACAGCTGGGGCTCCAAGGAGACCCTGTCTCGAAAAGACCAAAAAAAAAAAAAAAAAA
>VZQC01002021.1:0-15332 GCA_009823505.1 Rhizomys pruinosus | reverse complement strand
GTAATGGGCATTGTCAGAGAACAGCCAGGGGCCTTGGAGGCAGGGTCACTGGGCCAGAAGGTCCCTTTCCTCACAGCGCTGAGGGAAAGGGAGGGCCTGGCTGTCACTTCACCTAGGACGCAGCCCTTCTCCCTGCAGGCTCCTCGGCACCTGGGACCTGGGTACCCAGGAAGAATGTAGCACCCGGGCATCTTCATGAACAGCGAAGCAATCCAAGATTAGTGCTTTCTGTATCTGTAGCTTGAGATTTTGAGAAAGTGCTTTACGATGAAAACCCTTCTGTATCCATAGGACAGCTCTGCATTTCGCCTGTGTCTATGGCCGGCCAGAGGTGGTGAAGCTGTTACTGGAGAGTCATTGTGACATTGACCCAAAAGACAGTACAGAAGCCACACCTCTGATCAAGGTACACCACAGCCATCAGTTTCAGATGATGTGTACTTGATATAAATGCAACTAAATGTTGATGCCTGTGGAGTGTTGGTCTTGAAGTCCTGGAGTTGACATCTGCTTATTGGTGCCCCACCACAGGCTGCACAATGCAAACAGAAGGAGTGCCTCATCTTCTTCTGAGCCACAACGCTAATGCCAATGTCACCGACTTCCGTGAGAACACAGCTCTTCACTACGCTGTGTATAATGGGGACATGGAAGTAGCTGAGTGCCTGCTCAGCTACAACGCAAATATTGAAACAAAAAATAAGGTATAACCACCCAGTTCTAAAGTATCTGAAGCACACGTTTAACAGTGATGTGTAGGCTCAAGTTCCCATGACTATGAGCTCTAGGATTCTGTGAATAGAACTATTTTCAAAGTACGTACCCTATGACCGAATCTATTTACAATATGGTAATGATTTTTTTTTTTTTTCTTTTTAAAAAAAATTTTTTAGCTGGGTGTGGTTGTGTATGCCTTTTAACCCAGCACTCTAGGAGGCAGAGGCAGGTGGATCACTGTGATGAGGTCTCTCTTCAGACCAAGGCCAGCCTGGTCCATGTAGCAAGTTCCAGGTCAAAAAAGACCCAAAAATAATTTTATATCTGAGTGTCTTGCCTGCATATATGTGTGCCCATGCCCAGGGAGGCCAGAAGGAGGGCGTGAGTCCGCCGGGAAGGACCCGTGGGTTAGTACAGTTGGTGCTTGCCCCTGTGTGTCTGCTGGGAAAGAACCCAGGTTCTTCTGAAGTGCAGCAAATGCTTCTGAGCCAAGAGCCATCTCCCAGCCTATAAATCTTGGTGCTTTTCAAAAGCATTATATATACGACCAGTTTTCTTTTTTTTAAATCATTTTCTTTATTTTTTTAAATTATTATTTTATGTGTAATAATGTACTGTCTGCATGTATGTGTGTGTCTGTGGGAGGGGAATCCACGTGAGCACATATGTCCGTGGAGCCAGTGAGGGTGTCGGATTCCCTGGTAACTGGAGTTAAGACAGTGCTCAGACACCAGTGGGTGCTGGTAATCGACCCTGGGTCCTCCTGTGGTGGTTTGATGAGTGTCCCCCATAGGCAGTATGTAAGTATTTATTCAGGGAAAGCTTGTCTCCAGTTGGTGGCGCTGTTTTTGGAGGGGTCTTGGGGTGTGTGGCCGTGCGGGAGGAAGTGTACCACTGGGGGCAGGCTTAGCTGAGTTTAACCAAGCATCGTGTGTCTACTAAGTTGTCCATCTGCTCCTGTGCTCTTTTGAAAGATGGACCCTCTTGGCTGCGCTTCAGCCGCCATCATTCTCCCAGGCCACCATGCTTCCCACCACGATGGACCCTGGAACCGTCAATCATTAAGCTCAAATAAAACCTTTCTATCATAAGTTCCTTGGTGAATGGTGTTTTATCACAGAACAGAAAAGTGACTAATACTCCGAGGCAAGTAGGCAGTATAGTTAAGTCTCTTTAACTGCTGAGCCATGTCTCCAGCACCGAACCACTTCTTATATGATACCATGAGCGAATATGTGTCAAAACAGGTGATCATTAGAGGTACATGTGCTTATCTGCAAAGTATCCTTTCAAGAACAGATTTGTAACTGTTTTTAATTAAAGCAACACAAAAAAGGGGCATTCTGCATTATGGAAATCAGGCTTTTGTAAATCTGCGAAACAAAAGTGATTTGTGATAAATGGACATCTTGGTACTTTGGATAAGATACATCATGTGAGTAATCACTTATGGTAAAAAAAAAGGAAAAAAGAAAAAGGGCAACCGATCAGAAACCATGCAGGCAAATTGGGAAAGTAGCATCCCTAAGGGACGACAGAGAGTGAGTGTTAGTTCTGAAAAAGAGATGTAGTTAGGTTTATAATGTTCTCTTGGTGGAGGGGGAGGGGTGTTAGCTGGGGGGGGTGGACTGATGGATGCTGGACCGATAAAAGATTGCTGGTTACCCAAGTGTGCTCTCAAAAGATGAATTTTTAGGGTTTTTATAATTATTGTATTATTACTGAATCTTAAATATTTAAATTGTTAAGGCGTTTTGCATGCGAGGAGAGCGCAGAGTGCAGAAAGGGCCAGCGCGCGACGCTGGTGCTGAGGAGTTTTAAAACCCAGGCGGCGTCACACCAAACCCTAAAAAAAACCCAAACAAACCCCCAAACCAAACCCAAACCAAACCAAACCAAACCACGAGGACCAAACCACCATAACCAATATAAAAACCACCAAAAACCAAACAACATTCAACACGCCAAACCAAACCCAACCAATAACCCAACCAAACCACCAAACCAACAACCAAACCATGGTTTGATTCCCAGCACCCACATAGTGACTAAGAACCATTTTTAACTCCAGTTCCAGGGGAATCCAACACCCTCTTCTGACCACAGCATTGCACGACACAGGTGCACCAACCTACATGCAGACAGTCCATTCATACACATAAGAAAATAAAATAAAATTAAAAAAATTGAGCATCAGGATGGAAAGATGGCCTAGCGGTTAAGAGCACCAAATGCTCTTGCAGAGAACCTGGGTTTGATCCCTAGTACCCACATGGCACCTGAAAACCGTCTTTAACTCCAGCTTTAACTCCAATGCCCTCTTCTGACCTGAGGCATTGCAGGACACGGGTACACAGACCTACGTGCAGACAGTACATGCATACACATACAAAAATAAATAAAATTAAATAAATTGAGCATCAACATGCCCATCTCCTAGGAATTTTTTGGAACTACGTAATCAACTCTATTACTGCTCAGTCCCACTTGAACACTGCAAATACTTCAATTGAAAGAATATAGGTAGCCGGGCGTGGTGGTGCTTGCCTTTAATGCTAGCACTTGGGAGGCAGAAGCAGGTGGATCTCTGTGAATTCAAGGCCAGCATGGTCTACATAGTGAGCTCCAGGACAGCTGGGGCCCCAGGGAGACCTTGTCTCAAAAAGACCCCCCCCAAAAAAAAAGGCAGTGGGAAGGGGATGTAGCTCAGACTGTTAGTGACCTGTGTCAAAGACGTCTCTGACTTGAACACTATCAAAGAAAAAGAAACTGTAACTCTTTTCCCTACTGGAGAAAAGTTTCTTTCTGTTTCTTTAAGACAAAGTTGTAGCCCAGGCTGACCCCAATTTACACTCCTCCTGCCTCTGTCTCCTGAGTGAAAGGGCTTTTTCATATGTTGTTGGTGAGATTCCAAACTGATATAATGCTTTTGGAAGAGAATTTGTTAAGATTTAATTTAAAAACACAAAAGTATTTATCTTTTTTTTATTTTTTAAAGTTTTTATTAATTTTATTTATTTCTGTATGTGTATGAATGTACTGTCTGCACGCAAGTTTGTGCACCGGTGTTGTGCAATGCCGCGGAGGTCAGAAGAGGGTGCCAGATTCCCCTGGAACTGGAGTTCTCCTGGAACCGGAGTTTCAGATGATTCTCGGCCGCCATGTGGGTGCTGGGGATTGAACCCAGGTCCTCTGTAAGAACGGTCGGCGCTCTTAACCACTAGGCAATCTCTCCAGCCCGAAAGTATTTATCTTTAAAACTGGCAACCCCACTTTAATAGTAAAAAGGCTATCCATCACAACACTCTTAACAACAGCAAAATACTGGCAACATTCCCAATGCCCCACACAGGTGCCTGGCTATATCCATCAGGTAGTTCATCTACACAAGGGAAGAAGCTGAGTAAGAGCAAGGATTCATTCTAGGAACTTTGTGTCATGATCTACAGGATGGATAATTAAGTGGGGGAAAAAGCAATGTACAGATGAGTTTCAATGGTGGGAAAGAAGGGATGACAACGGAGGAACTGCTGAAGTGGAAGAAATGAGAGGACTTCTCTAAATGCGTTGTTCCTTCTGGCCTGACTTTATTTAGGACCATGTTAATACTTCACAAGGAACCTAACTGAATGAATCCCCCCTCCCCTGCAGTGCTAAAGATCAAACCAGGGCCTCAGAATGCCACTGAGCTACATTTCCAGCCCCTGTAATTCTAAAAAATATGAGCACACTGAAAAGTAACCAAAGAAACTATGGAAAACAAATTCTGACTACATGCTCAGTAGCTGCAAACAGATATGGCACAATGGATTACAAACATCAATGTTGATACCATAAGTATTCTGAAATTGAGCAAATAAGTCAACTAGATTGTAGATAATCAGAACTAGATTTTCCACCATGAAAGAAACAGAGAATCATGAAATAATGATGAAAGAAAGAACGAATGAATGAAGGAACGAACAATGAACCTGAGGTAGATTTAAACTGTAGATACTAGTATGAACTCAGTGTCTAAAATACATAGAGATAGCCAGCCATGGTGGCCCACACCTTTAATCTCAGCACTTGGGAGGCAGAGGCAGGCGGATCTCTGTGAGTTCAAGGCCAGCCTGGTCTACAGAGTGAGTTCCAGGACAGCTGGAGACCCTGTCTCAAAAAGAGAAATAAAAATAAAAATAAAAGAGATATAGATATGTAAGCATCCATATACATAAACATTATACATATTTCCTGGCTGTCAAAGAAGCAATACAATCCTAGTAAGACAAAATCGTAGGGGTTGGAGAGATGGCTTGGCAGTTAAGAGCATTGGCTGTTCTTGCAAAGGACCTGGGGTTAGTTCCCAGTACCCAGATGGCAGCTAACAACTGTTCATAGTTCCAGTCCACGGAAACCCAACAGCCTCTTCTGACCTCCACGGGCATTGGATGACGTGGATGCACTTATACACATGTAGGCAATACAATACACTCCTATACAAAAAATTAAAATAATGTATTTTTAAAATGAGCACCCTAACAACCAGAGTGTGGTTTCTAAATATAACTGTCTACTGAAACAAATAGCTAAACCCAGCATGGTGACTCTACAGTGATGCCATGGCTCTGGAAAGCACACACGCACCCATGAATAAAAACAAATGGTAAGGGGCTGGAGAGACAGCCTAGCGGTTAAGAGCACCGACTGCTCTTGCAGAGGACCCGGGTTCGATCCCCAGCACCCACATGACGGCTAAGAACCATCTGTAACTCCAATTCCAGGAGAACTGCAGTTCCAGGGGAATCTGAGACCCTCTTCTGACCTCTGCAGCATTGCACGACACGAGTCCACAGACCTACATGCAGACAGCACATTCATACACATACAAAAATAAATAAAATTTAAAAAATGGTAAAAAAATGACATAGCACTTGAAGAAACAATGACCACATTGAATAACCAAATACATGATATTAATGGGTCAGACCCATTATAAATAAAATAATAAAACAAATACAGTGATTTTAAAGGCTGACAAAATATGCAAAAGGGACATCTCTTTCTTACATGGAATTCCAAATTAACAAATTCAGAAGGAATGACATAAATAGAAAAAATCTGCAACTTCTCTGAGCAACTGACCAGCCAGGTGTCTTTGCACTCCTGTAATCCAAGTAATCAGGAGGCTGAGACCGGAAGACAGCAAGCTCTCCATCAACCTCAGCTACACAGCCAGACTCTAGCTCAAAAAGAGGAAAAGGGACTGGGAGAAGGCTCAGTCTCCGGCACTAACGTAAAAGCTGGGCCTGGCAATGAATTCCTGTAACCTCAGTGCTGGGAGTGGGGTGGGGACAAAAGGCAGATAGATCCCCTTCCACTTGCCAACCAACCTAGCTAAATCAGTGAGTTCCGGATTCAGTGAGACACTTTGTTTCAAAAAAAGGTGAAAAGACAGTTCAGGAAGACATCTTAACCACCACAGGCATCCCCACCCCCCATACACAGGCACACAGGCAAGCAACAATGGAAACTAGAGAGATGTGGAGAAATGTTGTCAATGAAGGAAAATTAGTTCGAAGACAGAATTTTAGACTCAACCAATGACTTAAGGCTGAAAACAGAAAAAGGAGCAGGTTGGTGCTGCACAGTGTCCAGAACGTGGATCGGTGACTTGAGACTAGCCTGGCTAAACAGTGAGACCCTGTCTCAAAACAAACAAACAACAAACAGTTATCAGAAGGTTACCACAATATACACACAGGAGATATATCTCCTATATACCCTTCTCAGGAAATCAGGTAAGACACAGAAACTAGGGACTGGGCATGCAGTATCAGTACGAGTGCTTGCCTAGCATATGCTTGGGTTCAATTCTCAACACTGACTAAGGAGGGGAGGAGACAAGGAAGAATAATAAAACAACAAAAGAAAAAAAAAAAGGAATATGCACAAGACAGACTTGTAACCCCAGCACTTGGGAAACAGATAGGAGGGTCACTACAAGTTTAAGGCCAACCTACTCCACACAGTGAATTGCAAGCCGGCCAGGACTGTATTTTTCTTGCACATTTCCAATGGGCATGAAATGTTTTAAAAGCAGAATAAGGAGATTCTGAGATTTAAGTATGGATAGGCCTTCGAACTAGGCCAAGGTGCAAATTAAGCACTTCTCAGGTAGATGCTCTTCTAACAGCTAATGCACAAACGCTATCTTAAATGATCAGGAAACTGATGTTATACTTCATATGCCAATAACCTATCAATAAGTACAGACATCTGGGTAACTAGGTTTCTTGGAATTTTTTTTTTGGGGGGGTGGCTTTTGGAGACAGGGTCTCCCTGTAGTCCCAGCTGGCCTTGAACTCACAGAGTTACGCCTGCCTCTGCCTCCCGGGTGTTGGGATTAAAGACATGCGCCACCGCGCCCTGCTTTTGATCTTAGGAGTTTTAACTTGATACCCCCAAATATTTCGTTCAACTCTTCCAGCTATCTTATAAAGGTATCAGAAAACACCTCTGCACAGGCAGTGAATTAAAAACAATACCAAATGGTAAGCCAGGGCTTTAACTCAGCTTCACGTCCTCTCTACAAGGTGGACACACATGGGAACCCAGGATAGAATAGAAACAGTGGCCTCCCATCATCTTATCGTCTGAGAGTACCAAGCACAAGCACGGTGGGAAGGCACCAAAGCAGGGACCAGAGCCGGGGCTTCTGACAGCTCTCCAGGAGGCCGGGGGCGCCGGCTTCGTCGCGATCGCAGTCGGGCTTGGGCTGCAGAAGAGGAAGGCAGGCAGCGGTCCCCGGAGACGCGCGGCCTTCAGGGCCGGCCGTGGGGGAGGGAGCGCTCGGCCTGGCGCTGCGCTGAGCTGGCGGGGAAGGGCCGGTCGGCGAGTGCTGCGCCCGTCACCCGTGGCCGCCCGGCTCTCGCTTACCTATGTTCCTCGCTCCCGGCACCAGGCCACCGCCCGGCTGAGCGCTGTAGCGAGCCGGAGCGCGGCTTAGCCCTCGCGGACGTCAGGGGAAGCCCGGTCAGCGACCAGGGTCCCGGCCTGCTCGCCGCCGCCGCCGCCGCTGCCGAGCTTCCTCCGAGCAGCTGCGCTACACCGGCGCCCGCTTACAGCGTCACCTCCTTCCGTGCCCTTCCGCCGGTAGCCCCGCCCACACCCCTCGAGGGGCGTGGCCAGAGGGGAGCAGGCTTGGAGGCGTGGCTCGACGAGCCTGCTCAGAGAGCCCTTCACCTGCGGAGCTGAGGGCGGGGTCCGCACCCGGAGGATTTGGAGGAGCTGCGGTGGGTCTAGAGCTGGCCCAGGCTCTACAGAGCAGGTTTCTGACTTCTGGTCATCCCCCCTCCTCAAGCTTTTACCCCTCCCCACCAAAAAGAGCTAAAACTGACCACAGCACTGCGAGCACTACCCACGTTCCTGATCTAGACTGCAGTTTTTGAGGGTATTTGAATGGCTCCTTTGAATTTGAGTATTTGAACGGCCCAGGCGATCCCTCTCCTACTTCTCCAGGTTCATCTCACACCGTGATAATGTAATTTGCCTCTTTATCTATAATGTCCCAACCTGCTTAGATGTGATCATTTCTCAAGGAGGGTAGAGTCTACAGCTCCGTGATAACGGGATAAGGGAGTCTCAGCGGTAACTCTTTTGTTACCTACCTACGTTTCTGGTAGGATGGTTCAGCATTTTTTTTGCTGAAGCACTAGTCATTCAATGAGCATTTTGTTTTGACACAGAATCCTTATGTAGCCCCGACTGGCCTTGAACTTGGATCCTCTAACCTCACTCGACTTCCTGAGTGCTGCGATCACAGGCGTGCACCACCACAGCAATTCAATAAGACTAGTTTTTATTTTGAAGCCAAGCTTGGTGTCGCATGGCTGCAATCCCACATTCAGGAGGCTGAGGTAAGAGTTTGAAGCCAGTCTGGTCTACCCAGTGAGACTGTGAACCTAATTGGATTAAGAAATACCTAGGAGGTTTATTTTATTATTTTTTTGGTCTTTTTGAGATAGGGTCTCCTTTTAGTCCCTGCTGGCCTGGAGCTCACTATGTAGACCAGGCTGGCCTTGAACTCACAGACCCACCTCTTTTCTCTTTTCTCTTTTCTCTTTTCTCTTTTCTTTCTTTCTTTCTTTCTTTCTTTCTTTCTTTCTTTCTTTCTTTCTTTTCTTTCTTTTCTTTCTTGTCTTTTTGAGACAGGGTCTCCCTTTAGTTCCAGCTGGCCTTGAACTCACAGAGATCCACCTGCCTCTGCCTCCCAAGTGCTGGGATTAAAGGTGTGCACCACCACACCCAGCGTGTAGATTCTGTTTTAACCTAGTATCAAAGAAAACTTCATTTTTATTTTTATTTTATTATTTTATTTTATTTTATTATTTTTTGGTCTTTTTGAGACAAGGTCTCCCTTTAGTTCTAGCTGGCCTAGAGCTTGCTCTGTAGACCAGGCTGGCCTTGAACTCACAGAGGTCTGCCTGCCTCTGCCTCCCAAGTGCTGGGATCAAAGGCTTGTACCACCATGCCCGGCTATGAAACTCAAGGCAGAGACTGGCCATGGTGGTACACACTTGTAACCCCAGTCCTTGAGAAATGGAGACAGGAGGGTGAGTAGTTCAAGGTCTACCCTGGCTATTTAGTGAGTTGAAGACCAGCCTGGGCTATAGAGAATATTGTTAAAGAAAAGAAAGGTTAGTGGTTAAGAGCACCGACTGCTCTTGCAGAGGACCTGGGTTCGATCCCCAGCACCCACATGGCAGCTAAGAACCGTCTGTAGCTTTGTGCAGTGGCAGTATCGTAGCCAATGAGGTTTATCTGAGGCGCGATTATTGCTAATTGAAAATTTTTCCCAATACCCCGCCATGACGACTTGAAATATAGTCAGCATAAAAAAAAAAAAAAAGAACCGTCTGTAACTCCAATTCCAGGAGAACTCCAGTTCCAGGGAATCTGACACCCTCTTCTGACCTCTGTGGCATTGCATGACACGGATGCACAGACCTACATGCAGACAGTACATTCATACACATAGAAAATAAATAAATTGAGCCGGGCGTGGTGGCGCACGCCTTTAATCCTAGCACTTGGGAGGCAGAGGCAGGTGGATCTTTGTGAGTTCAAGGGCAGCCTGGTCTACGGAGTGAGTTCCAGGACAGCTGGGGCTACAGGGAGACCCTGTCTTGAAAAGACCAAAAAAAAAATTAATTAATTAATTAATTAATTAATTAATAAAAAAAGATCTTAAAAAGAAAAGAAAGGAAGGAAGGAAGAGGAAGGAAGGAAGGAAGTCAACTGAGCAACTCAAATAGTAATTGTGTTGTTTTTCAACAGGGTCTCGCTATGAAGTCCAAGCTGGCCTTGTACTTGCATTGATTTTCCTGCCTCTGCCTCCTGAGTCCGGGATTACAAGTGCGTGCTACCATGCTCAGTGTAAACAGTTAAAAATCAAATGTGTTGGGGCTCGGAGAGACAACTCAGTGGTTAAGAACACTAGATATTCTTGGAGAGGACCCAGGTTCAGTTCCTAGTACCTACATGGCAGTTAACAACTGTCCATAACTTCGGTTCCAGGGTATTCCGCCTCCTCTTTTGGCCTCCTTGGGCATTGCATGACATAGGTGCACTTACACACCTGCAGACAATACACTCATACACATAAAATAGATTTTTTTTTAGTAATTTTTGAGACAAGGTCTCCCTGTAGCCCGAGCTGACCTGGAACTCCCTATGTAGACCAAGCTGGCCTCAAATTCTCAGAGATCTGCCTGCTTCTGCCTCCTGAGTACTGGAATTAAAGGCATGCACCACCATGCCCAGCAGAAAGTTGTTTGGGTTTTGTTTTTTTTAATCAAACATGTTAGCACAATCTCATCCAAAAAGACTCCGATTTGGAGACAAGCATGGTCGTGTATGAAAGGTCTCAGGTGTAGGCCAGCAAGATCTCAACAGAGGTGCTTGCCATCAGGCCTTACAACCTGAGTTAGATACCCTGGACCAGATGGTAGAAGGAGAGAACCACTCCCACAAGTTGTTTTCTTTTCTTTTTTTTAAATTTAATTTATTTTTGTATGTGTATGAGTGTATTGTCTCCATGCAGGTTTGTGCACCCATGTTGTGCAATGCCACGGAGGTCAGAAGAGGGTGTTGGATTCCCCTGGAACTGGAGTTCTCCTGGAACTGGAGTTACAGATGGTTCTTAGCCGCCATGTGGGTGCTGGGAACCGAACCCGGGTCCTCTGCAAGAGCAGTCGGTGCTCTTAACCACTAAGCCATCTCTCCAGCCCCCACAAGTTGTTTTCTGACTGCCACGCATGTTCTGATAGCACATGTGCATGCATGCACACTGTCTTGGTAAATCTTGTGAACTGACACAGCCTTAGATTCATCTGAAAGAAGCGTCATTTGAAGAATCTTCTAGATCATATGGCCTGTGGGCATGTCTATGGAGAGGGATTGTCTTGATATTTATTTATTTATTTATTTATTTATTTATTTATTTATTTAGCCAATGTTTTATTGAAGCTCTGTGCATTTCATACAAAATTATATTATAAATCAAATCTAGACCTGTGCACCCCTCCCTGCCCCCCATCCCACCAGAGCTCATGCATTCTGCCAAACATGTTGTTCATCTTTTTCTCAGTCTCTCTCAAAATTCTCAATGCAGAAGTTTACTGTTTCAGTCAGTTCTTTGACGCAGTCTTTTCTGTTGTTATTGTTATTTCTTCCAATATGCGTCACTCCAAAATATGCATATATGCATACCAGATATATCATAGGTTTTAGCATCTTCAGCTTATGATTTTTTTTTCTTTATTAGTCTGAAAGATGTCATGTTTGAAGTCTCCTCCTTGGCATGCCCAAACCACCATCAGTTCTGCCCTTGTGCTCCACACTGGGGTTTTCCCTTCCCATGGTCACCAAATGAGGTCCAGCAAGCACCGCATCCAGTCTTGATCTTCCTGTACTGGTCTCCATGACACAGCCTGGGTAGTCCAACAATGGCAGTCTATACTCTGAAGAAGTGGAAACCCTAGTAGTAGCTCAGTCCACAAGTTGGATGTCTCAGCAGTCCCCATCTGGCACTGAAGGTTTCAAGGATTCTTGGAGAGACATGAGTCTTCAATCCATATTAGAAGGTTGAAAAGCTGTGTCTTCTCATGTCTTTGAAGGATGGTAAAAGCAGTGGCAGCCACAGGGTAGCTGCACTTGCCAGTAAGACAGGCAAAACAATTGTTTTTTTTTTTTTTTTGTCTTTTTACTAAGCTCTCAAGTTTTGATTGTCTTGATTTTTAATTGATGTAGGAAGGCTCAGCCTACTGTGATGATATAGGAAGATTCAGTTCACTGTGATCAACATCATCCCAAGGCAAGGGGTTATGAGTTACATAAGAAAGCGAGCTATTCTGGGCATGGTGGTGTGCACCTTTAATCCCAGCACTCAGGAGGCAGAGGCAGGTGCATCTCTATGAGTTCAAGGCCGGCCTGGTCTACAGAGTGAGTTCCAGGCCAGCTGGGGCTACAAGGAGACCCTGTCTCAAAAAGACAAAAAAGAGAAGAGAAAAGAACAAAAGAAAAGAAAACAAGAGAAGAAAAGAAAAGAAAAGCTAGCTGAGCATGATCCAGCCAGCCAGTTTCTCCACTCCATGGTGTCTGCTGAATTTCCTTATGTAAGAGAGTTCCTGGTTAAGTCCTGCCTCTGAGTTCTTTCCTTGAGTTCGTGCTCTGATGGCCTATGACTTGGAAGTCTAAGATGAATAAATCTTTTTTATTTCTTACATTTCTTTTTAAATATTTTATGTGTTATTTTTTATTTCATGTATATGAATGTATTCCTTGCATCTATGTAAGTACACCTGTGTTGTGTAATGCTGGAGTAGGTCAGAAGGAGGTGTTGGGTTCCCTGGAACTGGAGTTAAGGACAGTTAGCCATCATGTGGGTTCTGGGAACTCCTCAGTCCTCTGCAAGAGCAGGCAGTGCTGCTCTTAATGGCTGAGCATCTCTTCAGCCCCTCCCAAGTTTCTTATGGTCAGAGTGCTCATCACACAATGGAAAGAAAACTAGAAAGTACACACAAACACACANGAAGGAAAAGAAAGAAAGAAAGAAAGAAAGAAAGAAAGAAAGGAAAGAAAGGAAAGAAAGGAAAGAAAGGAAAGAAAAGAAAGAAAAGAAAGGAAAGAAAAAGAAAAGGAAGGAAGGAAGGAAAAGAAAGAAAGAAAGGAAGGAAGGAAGGAAGGAAGGGAAAGAAAGAGAGAGAGAGAGAAAGAAAGAAAGAAAGAAAGAAGAGAGAGAGGAAGGAAAGAAGGAAGGGAAAGAAGGAAAAAAAGTTTGAATGGAATTACTCTGGATGGGTAGAAAACATTGGTCCCAAAAGACACTGGTTATTTAAAAAAAAAAAAAAAGAGAATCGCAGTAAAAGGTATGGGATATCACCCATGAGTTATTGGTTACCTGGATCCTAGAGGTCTCTGGAACAACAGACTATTGTCATTGCCCTTTGTTAACTACCATAGCTATACGATAACACCGTCCTGCTGAAGATAACACACACTTTGGCTTCAAGACATAGAAAAATCAATTTCAAACTGACCAGTAAGCTTCATCTTTCCAGACAAGCTTTCACAATGCTGGAAGACACTAGGCAGGCTGCTAGGAGACAAAGTATCAATGGTCTTACCCAGTGCTGCATGAACCCTGCATGAACCCTTCATGCTGTAATACCAACTTGCCAGGCAAGGTGTGCCTACTAGTGCAACATTAGCACAACTGTTAATGGGTAACTAACCACTTTCTGATTGAATTCAAGGTCTGCTCCACAGGAGAGAACTAAGGGCCTGATATTGAAGTTCTAGTTAAATTCTCATGGCTGGGAAGGTCACAGGCCCTAGAATAGAATCTATTCTTATTATTTTGCTAAATGATCATGCTGTCCAATTGCCTTCTGAATATTTATGCTTACATTCATAGACATGGAATACTTTCTTCGTTAGAGGAGCTTCGACTTACAGTAGACAATAGTTGATGGAGAGACATATAACTAAAAGTGCTGAGAATAAGAGACTGAGTGCTCAACCCTAACTGGAACATGTATTTTAGCAGCCCCCCCCCCNGTTTCAGCAAATACAATTCACTCCTGTTGTGTTTGCTTTTACAGATAGAGGTTTCTGTAGAATGACATTATACAGTAAATGAGCATCTGCATGTATTTCCCACATATATTGCCTTACTGAGTGCACTCAACTTCTGCTATAATACCCATTATGCAGATGACGATACCAGGCACAAGATCATATCATTTATTAAGCAGCTAGTCAGTTATAGGGCTGGAACTCAAGATAAAAGGTACCTAAACTCTAAACTTTATAATCTGTGGGATAAATCAAACAAGACAATTTTAAGTAATTATCACTTTCTTTTTTTTTTTTTTTCTTTTTTTTTCTCTTTTCGAGACAGGGTCTTCCTGTAGCCCCAGCTGTCCTGGAACTCACTCTGTAGACCAGACTGGCCCTGAACTCACAAAGATCTGCCTGCCTTTGCCTCCCAAGTGCTAGGATTAAAGGCATGTGCAATACCATTTGGTAGTATATATTGGAGACTTCTTTTTAAGAAAAATTACAATGCTGGAGTAAAAAAAATATCAGTTTGGCCAGGCATAATGGCATTATGTCTTTAATCACATGCTAGGGAGGCTGAGGCAGGTGACTTTCTCTGAGTTTGAGGCCAGCCTGGTCTACATAGAGAGTCCTAGGCCAGCCAGTGCTCTACAGTGAGACACTGTCTCATAAGACAAACAACAAACAACAACAAATGCCATCACTGCTGTCTTTCCCATGTACAAAAATCTATAAATAAAATATTTTTCTGTAATATATTACCAAAAGAATTAATTTTATAAAAAGAGATTTACCAATGTGTAGGGTGTGGTGGCACACGCTTTTAATCTTAGCACTCGGGAGGCAGAGGCAGGTGGATCTTTGTGAGTTCAAGGCCAGCCTAGTCTACAGAGTGAGTTCTAGGACAGCTGGGGCTACAGGGAGACCTTGTGTACAAAATACCAAAAAAAAGGTTAACCCTGCCAGGAAATTATAAATGTTCTGTCAGGAGGTAGTTCTTGTTACAGTAAAACTGAGCACTTTGTTGGAGTACTACTAAAAGAAGTTAAGTGTTCACCAACTAACCCGAGTAGAGGCCAAGGATAAGCCAATCAAAATCTGAACATTTTTCTTTATGCACTTTTTTATCAAGATCAGCAAATACAAAACCCCAGTCTCTGGGAAATTAGACACACCAGAACTTTCTGATGTCCTTAGCCAAGCCTTGACAGAGACAACCGTCTGAAAACATCTACAGAAGTGTAGAGTGAAGGGTTCCATTAATTCCACTCTGGCTGAAGCGTGCCAGTCCAACTTCCACTTTCAAAAGGAATGCATGTATTTATAACTGAACAAGTAGAAGGATTCTTGTGTAAATGCTAACATTTTCACTGCATACCTGGAGGTTTTCATTTAAATACTAACCACAAATTATTTCACATGCAGAATAGAATCATTCAGCAGTCTGTAAAACCTTAACTTTAAAAAACTTCCTAATGGAAAACATGACTTCTTTTAAGGAAGAAAAAAAA
>VZQC01002017.1:1163810-1240131 GCA_009823505.1 Rhizomys pruinosus | reverse complement strand
AACATAAATAACATTAATTAAAAAAAATAAAAATTGCTCTACGGGAGAGATGTTCTAACTTACTTAATTTTCTGTTTTGGTAGTGACTAGGGAAGGTGGGAAGTTCTCGTTTGTTGGTTAGTGGTTTGGGTTTCTTCTTTGAGCTACATATGCCAAAATATTTCAGCTTTCTTTTTAAGCTAGCATTTTTATAGTTACAAAACTAATGCATGCAGACTGTGACAATGTATGACACGGTAGGTGAAGGGTTAGTCCTAACCTTGAGAAATTGCTATTGCTAGCTTTTGAAGAATTTTCTAAAGAGATGGCTCAGCAGTTAAGAGCACTTGCTACTCTTTTTTTTTTTTTTTCCTTGTCTTTTTAAGACAGGGTTTCCCTACAGCCCAAGCTGGTCTAGAACTTGCTAGGTAGACCAGGCTGGCCTTCATTTTCCAGAGATCTGCCTGCCTCTGTTCCTGAGTGCTGGCAGGATCAAGGCATGTGCCACCATACCCCAGTAAGAGCACTTGCTACTCTTACAGAAGACCTGGATTTGGTTCCCAGCACCTAGCACGTGGTGGCTAACAACCATCCCTAACTAAAGTTCTAGGGGATCTCTTTCTCTTCTGGCCTTTGCAGGGATTGCGTACACAGGTGCACTTTCATACATGTAGGCAAAATGATCATACACAAAATAAAAATAAATCAATTTTTTTGTCTTTTTGAGACAGGTCTCCCCATGCCCAGCTGTCCTGGTATTCACTCTGTAGACCAGGCTGGCCTTGACTCACAGGAGATCCACCTGTCTCTGCCTCCTGAGTGCTGAAATTAAAGGCATGCACCACCACGCCTGGCATCAATTTTTAAAAAAATAATTCTCTGGGCTGGAGAGATGGCCTAGCGGTTAAGAGCGCCGACCGCTCTTACAGAGGACCTGGGTTCGTCCCCAGCACCCACATGGCGGCCAGCCAGAACCATCTGAAACTCCAATTTCCAGGAGAACTCCAGGTTATCGGGGAGTCCGACACCCTCTTCTGGGACCTCTGCGACATTGCACGACACGGGTGCACAAACTTGCTGCAGGGCAGTACATTCATCACATACAGAATGAATAATTAAAAAAAAATAATTCTCTTGAAAAAATATTTTTGAGAAAAAGTCTCCTTATAGCCCCAGCTGGCCTGGAACTCACTATGTAGACTAGGATGGCCTCAGTCTCACAGAGATCCCCCTGCCTCTGCCTTCTAAGTGCTGAAATTAAAGGTGCGTACCATTGTGCTCAACAACTAGGAAATTTAATGTTACTTGATTTAAGGACTTATGATAGCTCATTCATGGCTTTATTCTTTAAAATAATTTTTTTGAGCCTTGGTTGGCCTAGAACTTGCTAGGTAGACCAGGTTGGCCTGAAACTCACAGAGATCTGCCTGCCTCTGAGTCTTGAGTCCTGGGACTAAAGGCATATGTCACTCTACCTAGCCTGGCTCTAGTATCTTAAAAGGAATTTTGCTCAGTAGTAGTATTTTGGTCATGTAAAGGTAACAGTTTTATTTTGGCAAAGCCATTTAAGCTGGGAGCATGCCTGAAATCCCAGCTATTTAGGGGGCTGAGGCAGGAGGATTGTTTGGGTCTTAGGCAAGTCTGAGGTAATTAGTGAGATAAAGTCTATAACAAACCCCCCAAAATCTAGGGGCTGAAGGAATGGCTCAGCACTTAGGAGCCCTTATAGAGGACCATGTCAGGTGGCTCACAAATGCCTGTTCTTCCAGTTTCAGGAGATTCAATGCTCTCTTCTGGTCTCTCTGCAGGTATCCATATAAGTGCACATACTTACACACATACACATAAATAGCCAGGCATGCTGCTGCACACTTTTAATCTCAGTACTGGAGAGTCAGACGCAGGTAGATAGATCTCTGTGAGATTGAGGCCAGCCTGGTCTACAAAGCAAATTTCAGGCCATGGGGCTACAGGATGGAAACAAACAAACAAAACAAAACAAAAAACACCCCCAAACCACATACATATAAATAAAAAAATAAATCTGAAAAAAAATCTCTTCAGAGATGTCATATATCCAAGTGGCTCTACAAAATTTGGGGTCTCCACTGACAGCTTTTCTCTCCCCACTGTGCAGAGCTGTTGTGACCTACCAACCTCTGCCAGTGCTGTGCTCTCTCCTGACAGGAGTATCAGGCAGTGATGAGAGAGTGTAGATCTCCCTTCTCTGCCTGGTCTCTCCGGGAGCCCTGCCTCCCTGTCAGCTGTCCAGACTGTATGTGTATGAATGTACTGTCTGCATGCAAGTTTGTGCACCCGTATCGTGCAATGCCGCGGAGGTCAGAAGAGGGTGTCGGATTCCCCTGGAACTGGAGTTCTCCTGGAATTGGAGTTTCAGGCGGCTCTCGGCCGCCATGTGGGTGCTGGGGATCGAACCCGGGTCCTCTGCAAGAGCGTCGGCGCTCCCAACCACTAGGCCATCTCTCCAGCCCCCCGTAGAGCAATTTTTAAGGTAACACTGAGGATGCGCAGGAATGCCTAGACACGGGGCACTTGAGTGTATAAACTGCCGTAAACATTTCCACGTGGTACTCCGATAGCACTTAGGAGCATTTTCAAGAGCCTGAGAGTGACCTAGAAGCTCAGCTTTATGATAACCCCAAACACCTACAGTGGTAAGGACAGGGTTCCCAGTGTGGCTCTACCCGGGGAGCCACACGCCACCCGCCATGCGCCCAGCCAGCAGTCGGCACCCACTGCCAAAACAGGGTTTGACATGGTGAGTAGGGAGGACAGCACTGAGAAGACAGTGACCGCAGCATGGACGTCTGGAGAAGTGTGGCCCTGGAGTGCTCCTTGCACGCTGTCCTCCCTACACATCTTCACTTGCAGCTGAGCAAATGGAAGAGCAGACAAAAAATGAGAGTTGGCCCCCCAAGTAGCTGGGACAGAGCCTCAGCCTTTTTACCTTCTCAGGCGACAGAATCCCTACCTCACCCCCCTTATTTGCCTTCTAAACCAAGCAGAGACTGTGGTTTGGCCCACTGGACCGTGTCCAAAACATGCACACTGGGAGTGAGACACTTCTTCGAAGACCTCTTCTCCCAGAGCCTTGTCCCAGCTGTCAGGAGCACTAAAGAGCAAAGGCACAGAGCCAGGGCCAGAGCTGGGGGCGTGTGACAAGCACCTTGCTAAAGATAAAGCAGCCACCCCAGAGAAGGCCTGCCCACCCCAAGGGTTGCCCTGGTACCCATCATCCAGCCTGAAGCACCCCTGAGCTAAGAGCAGTGTCCCTGCCTCAGACCACCAGCCGTGAGGACGGGAACTCACTCATTAGCACAGCCTTTCACAGGTGCTCCAGTCTCCTCATCTACACATAGGGGAAATGACAGCACTGACCTCAGAGGGTTTAGCTGGTGTGGGTTTTAAATGACTCCATGTATGGAACAGAATCTGTAATCCCAGCATGTGTGTCTGTGGTTGTGTTTCATTCTGATAGCAACTTTCGAGTAGATGCTGTCATTATCCAGACTCAGAAACCGGCGGGGGGTCAGGGGGTGTCCTCTTGTCCATTGCACAATTTGCCCCCACAGTCCAACCTAGCCCCTGGCTGGCTGCTCCCAGCAACTTCTTCCTGTAGAGGGTGATGTGTGGTTTTCCCAGCTCTGAGGTGACTCGCTCACTCCCCAGCCCTGCACCATGCAGCAGGAGTTCCTGACCATGCAGACAGACATGTGACCAATGGAGGGACCAGTTAATCACACCAGTAGAGTCACCAAAGCAATTCCTACCATCCCTCCCCACTTCCCAGGAAGTGCATGGGTATGTGTCTGACAAGATGAGACAGAACCATTCAAATGAAATCCTGTCCTGACACATCTTAGCATCTTGTGAGCTCATGCTAACATCCACATGGCTGGTTTTCCATACAGCTGTTGATAACCACGTGCTGCTGCAGCTAGAGCCTGTTGACAGGTACACACTGAAAGGTTAGCCAGGGCACATCTTCCTTATGAGCCATCCTGGCCTTTGGAGAATGAAACCTGGGGCAGTGAAGTTCAAGTCCCATCACCACATGGAAACGTTCATGAAGCTGCACAGCAGGCATGCACAGGCAGCTTCAGGCAGGTGCTTCAGGGAAGCAGGTACACGGACCGAGCAAAGGCAGGTCTCGTCTTCAGTTTCCCTAAGGACATCACCAAAAGAGCTCGTTGTTGAAGAAAAGTGAAAGACCAAAATCCAGCTGCGAGTTTCAGCAGAATCCAGAAGGTGACAAAGCTGGTGATCGAATTAAATGTTGTCAGGCTTTCAGGTATTGCTCCTAAGACTCAAACTCAAGACTGGAGGGATCTTTGGAGAACAAGCCAGTTGTCACCCTCAGAGACAGGAAAACAAAGCAGCCAGCAGGGTCGCATGGTCTGTTGGTGACAGGTTGGGGTGCCCTTGAAGGGGTGCCTCTTTCGGGCCCTTCCTGCTTCTTCTCCGTGGTTACTGCTGGGGTGCCCGCTTGCTGTTTCTCAACCCAGGTACTGAGCCCTCTTCCTCTGCTGGAGGACAACCCTTCCCCTGTTCTCACGCTGTGTGACTGAGGAGGGTCCAACTCAGGCTCCACAGGTGATCCGGGCTAGCCAAAGGCAATAACACCAGGCTTTTGTTAGAATTAAGGGGAAGAGACTGTCTGTCCGGCATATCGGACGAGCTGATGAAGGCATCCATGTAGAGCTGTGTGGGGTGTTTTATGTAGAAAGCCTCCCAAAGAAGGGTGCTAATCTGGAAATTAGAACAACATGCCAAAGGAGAGAAAAATTCTTATGCCTTTGGGTGTCTCCATGTTACAACTGCCATCAATGGCATGTGGAGGAAGGCTGGAGAAAGGAAGCAAGTGATGAAGTGGGACTGTGGCCAGGAGACGCTCTGCTGGGCCTAGTACCAGGACTGACAAAGGGGGCACCCGTGCAATGGGGTCTGTTTCCAGCAGACTCTTCCAGACTACTCTGTTGGAGCCTGCAACCCTCTGCAGCTCCCCTCAGCACACCGCCCGTTTTCCAGGGTACTTACACCGCAGACCCGCCCTAGGCGCTCTTCACAGTTTCCTGTGGAGCTCCCTTCTTTGGGACAGAGATTTTTGTCTGCTTTGTTCGTTGCTCAGTCCCAGATCAGTTTCTGGTACTCAGAGCTGCTCAGTATGCATCTGGTGAGTGACTGAATGAGTATATGCATTTGTGAATGAGTGACTGAATGAATGAATGAGTGAATGAAATGGCGAGAGAGGATGATGGAATGGGTGAGTGAGCTCCCAAGTCCCAGTTAGCAGCCCCTAGGATGGGGTCTACAGAGCTCTGGCTCTCCGTCCTCTGTTCTGCACAGGGGCAGGTCCTCCCCCTGGCTCTCTGTCCTCTGTTCTGCACACAGATCCTCCCCCTGGCTCTCCATCCTCAGTTCTGCACACAGGTCCTCCCCCTGGCTCTCCTTCCTCTGTTCTGCACACAGGTCCTCCCCCTGGCTCTCCGTCCTCAGTTCTGCATGCAGGTCCTCCCCCTGGCTCTCCGTCCTTAGTTCTGCACGCAGGTCCTCCCCCTGGCTCTCTGTCCTCAGTTCTGCATGCAGGTCCTCCCCCTGGCTCTCCATCCTCAGTTCTGCACACAGGTCCTCCCCCTGGCTCTCCGTCCTCTGTTCTGCATGCAGGTCCTCCCCCTGGCTCTCCATCCTCAGTTCTGCACACAGGTCCTCCTCCTGGCTCTCCGTCCTCTGTTCGGCATGCAGGTCCTCCTCCTGGCTCTGCGTCCTCAGTTCTGCATGCAGGTCCTCCCCCTGGCTCTCCGTCCTCTGTTCTACACTCAAATCCTCCCCCTGGCTCTCCATCCTCTGTTCTGCACGCAGGTCCTCCCCCTGGCTCTCCGTCCTCTGTTCCGCACGCAGGTCCTCCTCCTGCTTCCCCAAGCTGATACTCCAGCACCTCCTCTTGTCTGCTGGCCCCATCACCCCCATGTGCAGAAGCATCAATGAGAATTAATGCCAAGAAGCCCATTGAATTACAAAGATGTCTTCCTTCTCCCTTCCCCACCTCCTGTTTATAGATAAAATTTTCTTATTATGAAAACAATTACAAAATAGAAAAATAAGCAATAGTCATAGTTTAACCTCCAAGTTAAATTTGGCATGCAAGTCAGAAACGGGAGACCACTAGTGTGCTTTACAAACCTTCAAGCTCATTCACTTTTGGGGTAGCTTCCAACACTTTCAAAGCTAGAAGGCAGGTATCCAGCTTTAGTGAAAACTGGAAATTCTAGCCGTCAAGGGTGATGTTCCCACCCGTGACCACAATACCACTAATCTTTATTCCTACCCATGACCATGATGCCACCAACCACATTCCCAGATGTGACTGTGGTGAGCTGGGGATGAGAGGCAGCTGCCTTTTCAGGGTGGGGGTTGGTAGGTTCCTGGGGTCTCTGCTCCAGTCTGCTGAAGCCACTCGCTTTAGGAACCTGTCTTCCCCCTACCATACTTGGAGTTGGTGAACCCTGGCCTGGTACACGTCCCCTCACACCACTGTGGTCACAAAGCTTTCGGGGAAACCCCTCTGAAAACCCCCTCACCTCCACTAGCAGCCTGGGATGGGGCCAAGAACCGCTCAGCAACTTCCTGTCAGAGCTCCCACTGCATATGCAGCTCAGAATGGGGTCAGATTTAAAGTCTTCTCTGGGCTGTCTCTCATTCAATAGCTGACACATCTATGCACGTATCTTTAGCTGACCCCACATAAAAGGGTCCATAGTCCTGAGTCCTCACTGGGACTTCTTTCTGTAGGGGAAATTCCATTTAGTATGTAAATTCAGCCCTTGTAGCAGAAATGGGTTTTGTAGATGCAAGATCTCCATAAGAAGATACTTGCAAAATGCACCAATTACCTAATTGTATGGCAAACTGAGTAACATCAATGTTATCTGCAAACAACTGTTATTATATTGTAGAATCCCTTAAAAATAAACAAATAAAATAATAAAAAAAACATGCTACCTTGTGAGAAATGAAAAAAAAATGGACCGAAAAAAAAATTTAAAAATTAAAAAAAAAAAAAAAGAAATTGGACCAATGGTGCACAGCCTTTAATCCCAGCACTTGGGAGGGAGAGGCAGGTGGATCTCTGTGAGTTCAAGGCCAGCCTGGTCTACCAAAGTGAGCTCCAGGCCAGCTGGGACTACAGGGAGACCCTGTCTCAAAAATACAAAAAAAAAAAAAAGTGTACCAGCCACCCATCATGGCTCTAGGCCCATTACCTATAAGTCCCTACAACCTGCTATTTTTCAATGGCTTTTTTACTCTATGGTTCTACAATATGATGCTAATACTTGAGGTCAAGGGCCTCTGGGATCGCTGTTCTAGATCTGCACAGAAGTGGCCCTCTAACTGGTAACAGACGGATGGGTATGATCCAGAACATGGTGCAGGGGGATAAGGCACCTAAACTGTGACTGTGGATGTCAGGAGGAAATAAGCTTACAAAAGTCCTGAATTAAAAAGCAGGATACTCATATAGCCACTATGGAAAGCAGTGTGGAAAACCCTTGGAAGACTCAAAACGAGCCTGCCACCTGGCCCAGCCATACCACTCCTGGGCATGTATCCACAAGACTCATCTTACCGCAGATGATACATGCACAGCCATGTTTATTGCAGCTCTCTTCACAATAGCGAAGAGCTGAACCAAACCCAAGTGCCCTCAATGACAAGTGGATAGAGAAAATGTGGTACATTTACACAATGGAGTTCTATGCAGCAGTAAAGAAAGAGACATCATGAGCTTTGCAGGTAAATGGTGAAGCTAGAAGATATCATGCTAAGAAAGTAAGTAACACAGTCCCAGAAAAACCACCACAAATTGTTCCCTCATCGTTGTGATGCTAGCACCAATTACCTAATTATACGGCAAAATGAGCAACACTTGTCATCTGAAAACAACTGTTCTCTTATATTGTGAATCCCTTAAAAAAATAAATAAATAAAAATAAATAAATAAAAAGCAGGATACAAATTGGCATGGTACTGTGTGCCTCCAATCCCAGCATTTGAGAGGCAAATGCAGGAAGATCTTTCTCAGCTACAGAACAAATTCAGGGCCAGCCTGGGGTACATGAGGCCCTCTCTCAGAGAAACAGAAAATGAAGATAGGACATAGCATTACAGAGTGAATCAACTCAGAAGGTAAATGTGGTTTTTAAAACTTAAAAAGATTTTGCTGGGCATGGTGGCACACGCCTTTAATCCCAGCACTCTGGAGGCAGAGGCAGGTGGATCTCTGTGAGTTTAAGGCCAGCCTGGTCTACAGAGTGAGTTTCAGGCCAACTTGGACTAAAGGGAGACCCTGTCTCAAAAATACAAAAAAAAAAAAAAAAAGACTTAAAAAGACTTTAAGGGCCTGGAGAGATGGCTCAGTGGTTAAGAGCACAGACTGCTCTTGCAGAGGCCCAGGTTTGAATCCCAGCACCCACATGACAGTTAACAACTATCCATACCTCCAGTCCCAGGAGATCTGATGCCCTCCTCTGACCTCTACAGCTATTGTACAACATGGGTGCACTTACATACATGTAGGCAATATACTCATACACATAAAAATATTTTTTAGGGACTGGAGAGATAGCATAGCGGTGAAGCACTTGCTCTTGCAGAGACCTGGGTTCGTTCCCAGCACCCACATGGCAGCTAAGAACCCTCTTTAACTCCACGTTCAGGGGGAATCTGACGCCCTCTTCTGACTCTGCGGCATTGCACACACACCGGGTGCAACAAACCTACATGCAGACAATCACACATACAATAAATAAATAATATAATAAATAAATAAATAAATAAATAAATAAAAATTAAAAATTTTTTTAACTTTAAAATTATATATGTCTGTATTGGGAGTGGGAGGTTATGTACATGTGAGTGCAAGTGCCAATGGAAGCCAGAGAGGGTGCTGGATCCCTTGGAGCTAGAGTTAAAGGCACTTGTGAGCTACCTGATATGGGTTCTGGGAACCAAACTCAGGTCCTCTCCAAGAGTAGTGTGCACTCTTAACCACTGAACCATTTCTCCAGACTCTAGAAGCCCCCCCCGCAAGGTAAACACTGTAGTATTGATGGTGGTAGAATTTTTTAAATCCCTCATGTATTTAGAACTCCAAGTGTGCTTTATGGAGCTTATTTCACCTGCCAACATGAACTAGAACCAACTGAATTGTGCCTCACCCCTTCACCAGACTGTTTAGAGACTGAAGTGCCAAGGGTCCATACAGGAAAGATTAATATTTTGGATGGCTTGGCTAGTAGAGTAGGCTTTAAAGAGGACCAGACACAGGGAGGCAGCCTGGCCTCGGACACGAGCTGTGCTTCAGAGTCCTGCGGCTGCATGACGACTGATGCTCCCTTCTACACGTATACACACCTGCTGTTCACAGGAGGAACGTCAGGGCGCCTTCTAGGTCCTGGATGTCCAAAATGCTATGGGAAGTGATATTGGCTTTGGACAGGATGGCAGTTTTTTCTCAGCCCTGGCCTACAAAAACTTCCAAAGGAAAACAAAGAAACCTAAAGAGATTTTCTAAAGGAACACATTTTTAATGAAGACAGAAAAGCAATTTTTGTTAATATATATTTGTTTTGGTTTTCTGAGATGGGGGCTCATGCATCCCAGGCTGACCTCGAACTTACTATGCACAGTGGCTGACCCTGAACATACTGATCATCCTTCCTTGTGTCCCCAGGGCTGCAGTTACAGATGGGGACTGCCAAGCTTGTCCTTGCACCACCGGCTGGTACTGGCCTGGCTGTGTGGCAGCCTGGATCACATGCACCACCCGCAACTGGCTGGCCAGTGACATTCCTGCCACCATGGCAGTCTCCAGCATGTTCCACAGGCATGAGGATGGACAGCAGATCTCAGGGCCAGCTACTTGGAAAAGACAAAAGAGAAAAAAGCCAGATTCCATGTGGGAACACAGTGCATGGGTCTCGGGTAAGCAGCAGCACGAAGCGCAGTCTGAGGACCTCCCGTGTTGTCACCAAGAACGCCGCACACACATTTATTTGCACAGTATGTCTCATGAGCTTGACACTGGACTGAGCCATACATCTCCTAGGTATTAATGATCATATTCATGGTCAAAGGAGGTCATGTGGACCTAGGGTTGGAGAGGCCGCTAACATGCTGCTGCTGAGTTCCCTGGGAAGGCTTTGCTGGGGGACCAGGATGGAGACAAGCCTCTTAAGTTATTTCTGTTTCCTCAGGCATGCTCAGGGAAGCATCAGCCCTCAGGTACCTTGCAGTTACAGACACCCAAGGCTATGCCAGAGGCAGGTTATCAACAGATTGAAGTCTAACAGGGATGAGCAGGAATTAGCAGCAGAGGGGACTGCTCATAAGACACACACATACTTTCTGAGTTTGGGGACTGCTCATAAGACAGTCTCTCTCTCTCTCTCTCTCTCTCTCTCTCTCTCTCTTCTCTCTCTCTCTTACTTTCTATTCTAGTTTTCAACTTTAATGGCCCTGGCAACAAAGCAGGTGAGAACCAGGCCCAGATGACCCACCTGGGGTTTGTCCTGGCTCTACCTACAGAGGTTTCCCAGCACCCTAAGGCCAAACTCCATTACTTAAGGAGTGGGTGGCCCCCAGTCTCAACTGCCCCACCTCAGGCCCGCAGCTCCTCCCTCACAGCTCCTCTCTTCTCTCCTCCCTCCTAGCACCCCTCGCTCCAGCATCCTCAAGCTGTAACCAGGAACCTAACCAAGGTGCTCCCCACAATCCTGTCATGGTCCCCTGGCTAACGGATCCTTCTACCACTCTCTACGCCGGCCTCTCCAGTTCGGCGCTACTGTTGAGCTCCGTCACGTGAGTGAATCAATAAATTGTATATAGTTATATATATTCATCCTGTTGCTTCTGTTTCTTTAGAGAACCCTGACTAATACAGATTTTGGTACCAGAAGTGTTCTAAGAGAAACGAATTGAAAGATGAATTTCATTAGTGGGCTTGTAGCTCTGGAGCCAGCTCTCCAACCAAATGAAGCCTAGAGTTACTGAGGCTCTCCTGGTGGCATGAAGAGGAATGATAATCCTTGGTGCAGACTATTTGATCTAATTATGAAGAAGATCCATTGGACTCACCTAACTCACCTCTGTGAGAAGCAAGGAATTTAGCGACCCT
This sequence comes from Rhizomys pruinosus, assembly GCA_009823505.1. Classification (NCBI taxonomy): domain Eukaryota; kingdom Metazoa; phylum Chordata; class Mammalia; order Rodentia; family Spalacidae; genus Rhizomys; species Rhizomys pruinosus. The sequence goes on along the minus strand of VZQC01002017.1, from coordinate 1,228,958 downwards.
ATATATAAAACGTTCGAGAAATTGGGAAAAATCAGGAAAATAATGATGTTGCCTTGTTGCTCCTGCATGTCTGGATAAACTGATAGATGAAAATATGGAGCTCGGTGATAAAATGACCAGCTCCGGATTCGAAACAACAGTTTAAAGGTTTCCAAGTGTGCTCTGGAAGAGAATCCTCTCTCCAGCAGCCAAGAGCTAAAGCGCGAAAATCAAGCTGGAGCCCTTATTATATGAGTTGGCTGATTTACAACGCAAATTTAATTCCCAGCCACGAAAGTGTCAGCAGTTAAAGTTAGAGCACTGGTGGGGAAAGGGTTGAACCCTGAAACTTGGGATGGAATGTGTGGGAAACCATGATGATGAGGATTTGACCCTCAGATTCTGAGGGATTTTCTTTATCTGAGGAATTAATTTCCCCCCTCAGCAGAGAATCCACACCCTCAGATCCCTCCTCCCCACCCTTGCCTGAGGAAATTAATCCCCCCCTCCCAGTGGGAGCTGATGTCCCTAGGGCCCAACAATTGTTGCCTCTAGACCTTACCAGATGAAGTCTAAGCAAGCCCCTCAAGGTGAGATAGAAAGTGTGGTCCACGAGGAGGTGCGATATACCACTAAAGAAATTAATGAGTTTGCTGATTCATTCCAGCAGAAGCCTAAGGATATGTGTGGGAATGGATTTAAGGGTGTGGGATAATGGTGGAAGGAATATAAAATTGGATCATACTGAGTTTATCGATATGAGCCCACTGAGTAGAGATTCTAGGTTTAACATGGAAGCTCGAGCAGTTAAAAAAGGTGTTAAAGTTTATTTGATGGTTGGCTGATGTATTTATTAAACACATGGCCTACTGGGGCTGGAGAGATAGCTCGCGGTTAAGAGCACTGACTGGCCAGCTGGTTACAGAATGAGTTCCAGGCAGCTGGGGCTATGGGAGACCCTGTCTCGAAAAGACAAAAAAAAAAAAAAAAAAAAAAAAAAAAAAGACACTTACTGCTCTTGCGAGGACCCGGGTTCGATCCCACGCACCCACATGGCGGCCGAGAACCGTCTGAAACTCCAATTCCGAGGAGAACTCCCGTTCCAGGGGAATCCGAGACCTCTTTCTGACCTCCGCGGCATTGCACGAAACGGGTGCACAAACCTCATGCAGACAGTACATTCATACACAATCAAAAATAAATAAAATTAAAAAAAAATTTTTTTTAAAAAAAACATGGCCTACTAACAGCGAGTAGAGATGCCTGATATTCCTTGGCTTAGTATTGATGAAGGGATTGTGAGGGTCAGGCAGATGGGCATGCTCGAGTGGATTCGAGTGTAAAACCAAATTCCCACAATATGAGGACCAGCGGACATGCATTCCACTGAATTTATAAGATGGAAAGACTGAGAGAGACACCAGAACTTGAAGAGCTTTGTTTTTGCTCTTTTCTTATGCCAGATCTTACAGTTATGAGAAGTTTTGGCTCCTTGCATAAATTAAAGTACAAGTAATAGGTTTAACAGAAACTCAGGGTAGGTATCAGTGGCAGCACTGAATCGCAGAAGGCCAGATGAGCGTAGTTACATAATTATCCTAATGGGTGGCAAAGGCAAAACAAATACCTATAATGGCATGCCCGAAATGATCTTTGGAACTGGCTAATTAATCATGGGTTCCCAGGAACCAAATACATAAGAAGCCTACTAAGTTTTTATTTGATCTGTATAAGCAGAAAAGCTCTAAACAAATGACGGAAGTCAACATTTGATTTTGGAGTAGCGAATCCCGCCCAGTTGACCGGTTTCCAGACTTGAGACAGTTCACAGACCCAGAACCCTTGAATGAAGGGGTGGGCCGGGTTCCAGTGAGGAAGGACCTTGTCACAATACCAAAAGTTTGCTGTTTGCCTTCCTCCTGTCCTTCCCCAAGGACCTGAGGCCTTTTACTAGGGTAACGTACACTGGGGAAAGGAAATAATCAGACTTTTCAGGCTATTGGATACTGGTTCTGAGTGACACTGATCCCAGGAGACCCATAAAAAGCATTGTGGCCCTCCAGTTAAAAAGGGGCCTATGGAGGTCAGGTGATAATGGAGTTTTGGCTGAAGTCCGACTCACAGTGGGCCCAGTGGGTCCCAGAACGCATCCCGTAGTATTTTCTCCAGTCCCAGAATGTATAATTGGGATAGATATAATTAGAAATTGGCAGAATCCCCACATTGGTTCCCTGACCTGTGGAGTGAGGGCTTTATGGTCGGAAAGGCCAAATGGAAACATTGGTGTTGCCTCTACCAGGAAAATAGTGAACCAAAAAACAGTATCGTATCCCTGGAGGGATTGCAGGATTATGCCACTATCAAAGATTTGAAAATGCAGGGGTGGTGATTCCTACCACATCTCCATTTAACCTTCCAATTTGGCCTGTGCAAAAGAAGATGGATCATGGAGAATGACAGTTGACTATTGAAAATTCAACCAAGTAGTGACACCACATGCAGCAGCTGTACCAGATGTGGTGTCTTACTGAGCAGATTAATTGTCTCCTGGTACCTGGTATGCAGCTATTGATCTGCCAATGCTTTCTTCTCAATACCGGTTCATAAGGACCACCAGAAGCAATTTCCTTTCAGCTGGCAAGGCCAACAGTATACCTTTACTGTCTTACCTCAGGGTATGTTAACTCTCCAGCGTTGTGCCATAACATTAGTTAGAAGGATCTTGATCGCCTGACTCTTCCACAAAATATCACACTGGTCCACTATATTGATGATGTTATGCTGATTGACCCAGTGAACAGGAGGTAGCAGCTTGTCTAGATTTGTTGGTAAAGCATATGCACATGAGAGGATGGGAAATAAATCCAACTAAAATTCAAGGGCCATCTACCTCGGTGAAGTTTTTAGAGTTCAGTGGTAGTGGGAGCATGCAGAGACATTCCTTCTAAGGTAAAGATAAGTTGTTGCACCTGGCCCCTCCTCCACCAAGAAGAAGCACAACGTTTGGTGGGTCTTTTTGGATTCTGGAGGCAGCACATTCCTCATCTGGGTGCGTTACTACGACCCATATATCAGGTTACTCAGAAGGCAGCAAACTTTGAGTGGGGCTTGGAAAGGAAAAGCTCTTCAACAGGTCCAGCTGCGGTGCAGGCTGCTCTGCCCTTGGGCCATATGATCAGCAGACCCAATGGTACTTGAGTATCAGTGGCAGATAGAATGCTGTCTGGAGTCTGTGCGGCTCCCATAGGGAATCACAGCAGAGGCCCTTGGATTTTGGAGAAGGCTCTACCCAACTATTCTCCTTTTGAGAGAAAGCTCTTAGCCTGCTATTGGGCCTTAGTGGAAAATGAATGTTTGACAATGGGCCACCAAGTCACATGCGACCTGACTGCCCATCATGAGCTGGTGTTATCTGACCCACCAGACCATAAAGTAGGCGTGCACAGCAACAGTCCATTATCAAATGGAAGTAGTACATAAGGGACAGGGCCGGGCAGGCCCTGAGGGCACAAGCAAAATACATGAAGAAGTTGCCCAAATGCGTATGGTTCCCACTCCTTTACAATGCTCCTGTGCTTAAGCATGCACCTATGGCTTCATGGGTTTGCCCTATGATCAGTTGACTGAGGAAGAGAAGACTAGGGCCTGGTTTACTGATGGTTCTGCACGCTATGCAGGACCACCAGAGGTGGACAGCTCAGCATTACAGCCAATTTCTTAAACAACCCTAAAGGACACTGGTGAAGGAAAGTCTTCACAGTGGGCAGAACTTCGGGCAGTGCACATGGTTGTGCATTTTGCCGGAAGGAGAAATGGCCAGAGGTTCGATTATATACTGATTCATGGGCTGTACCAATGGTTTGGCTGGATGGTCGGACTTGGAAGGAGCATGACTGGAAATTGGTGAGAAGATTGGGGAAAGACATGGGGAAGAAGTATGTGGATAGAGCTCTCTGAATGGTCAAAGGATGTGAAATACTTGTGTCTCATGTAAATGTCATCAAAAGGTGATCTCAGCAGAGGATGGTTTAATAATCAAGTAGATCAGTGACTCGTTCTGTGGATAGTCAGCCTCTTTCTCCAGCTATCCTGTTGTTGCTCAATGGGCCCATGAACAAAGTGGTCATGGTGGCAGAGATGGAGGTTATGCATGGGCTCAACAGTATGGACTCACTCTCTAAGGCTGATCTGGCTACACCTGCTGCCGAGTGCCAGATTTGCCAACAGAGAGACCAACATTGAGCCCCCGATATGGTGCTATTCCCCGGGTGACCAGCCAGCAACCTGGTGGCAGGTTGACTACATTGGACCACTTCCATCATGGAGGGGACAGCGTTTTGTCTTACAGGAAAGATACATTATTCTGGTTATGGATTTGCTTTCCTGCACGTAATGCTTTTGCCAAAACTACCATCCAGGGACTTAGGAATGCCTTATCCACCGTCATGGTATTCCTCACAGCATCCTCTGACCAAGTAACTCACTTCACAGCCAAAGAAGTGGACGTGGGCCATGGTCATGTATCCACTGGTCTTACCATTTCCCCACCACCCAGAACAGTGGCTTGATAGAAGGATGGAATGGCCTCTTGAAGACACAGTTACAGCGCCAATTAGGTAGCAATACCCTGGAGGGCTGGGGCAAGGTTCTCCAGCAAGCAGTATATGTTTTGAATCAGCGTCCACTATATGTACTGTTTCTCCTATAGCCAGAATTATGGTCCAGGAACCAAGGGGTGGAAGTGGGAATGATTCCACTCCACTATCACCCCTAGTGACCCAGTAGGAAAATTTTTGCTTCCTGTACCCACAACCTTGTGTTCTGCTGGTCTAGATGTTTTGGCTCCAATGGGGGGAGTGCTTTTGCCAGGAGATACACAAACGTTCTATTGAATGGAAGCTAAGACTTCCCCTGGCATTTTCGGCTTCTACTGCCTTTAAGCAACAGGCTAAGGAAGGAATAAACAGTAGTAGGAGGAGTGATTGTCCAGACTACCATGGGGAAATGGACTTTTTCTCCACAATGGGGCAAGGAAGATTATCTGGAAGGAGGAGATGCTGTAGGGCGCCTTCTGGTGCTACCATGTCCTATGATTAAGGTCAATGGGAAACTCCACAACCCAAACCAACAGGACAGGACAATAAATGGCCCCGACCCTTCAGGGATGAAGGTATGGGTCACTCCTCCAGGGAAAAGCCAAGACCTGCAGAGGTGCTTGCTGATGGTGGAGGAAAATACAGAATGGGTAGTAGAAGAAGGGTCATAAATATCAGCTGAAGCCACGGGACCAGTTGCAGAAACGTGGATTATAATGATATTAACTTTGTCCTATTTGGTTAAGAATGTGTTTGTTTATATATATATGATATATATATATATATATAATATATATATGTATATTAATAGATACTTGTGTTCCCTTTGAATGTGCAATGAGATATGTGTTAAGTGTTGTCACATTTAGGTTATTAGATACTGAAGGACTAAGTTCTTCTCAAGGACATACCACTACTCTAAGATATATGCTTTGCATTGCACATGACATTTATTATCATGTTAGGTGGAATTATTACCCTGCCATCATTTGCAATGACATTTAAGCAGAGGCTATTTATGGGTGTCAGTTGACAAGGGTGGACTGTGATGGTTAATCCTGTGGTGTCAACTTGACTGGACTAAGGAACAAATAAGAGAAAAGGGTTTCTGATTGGACCACCTCAACCGGGATGGCCCACCCCAAATGTGGTTACCTTCTGCCGGCAGGCAGTATTTAGCCACGGCAGCGGGAGCTGGTCCCTTTTTCCTCCTGCGGCTTGCTTCTCTCATCTGGTGAGTTTGTCTTGCTGCGGTGATCAACCTTTCGGATCCCAGCGTGTACTGAGACTGGCAGATCTCCTGGAATCCATTCGGGCCTTCAGCACTAGACTGGGACTCCTGAGACATCCAGCCTTTCGGACTGAGCAGTTCCCTGGATTCCCGGCCTCTCCAGTTCGGCGCTACTGTTGAGCTCCATCACATGAGTGAATCAATAAATTGCATATAGTTATATATATTCATCCTGTTGCTTCTGTTTCTTTAGAGAACCCTGACTAATACAGTTGCACTCAATAAAATTTACTCTTTGAGTGTATCTGAGTGTTGATTTCAGCTTGTGGGTACATGGTGGCCACCACAATGCAACCACAATGCGAACCTTCCTGTACCTCCAGGAAGCCACACACTGTCCCTTGTGGCCAAGCCCTCTTCCTTAGCCCAGTTCTTGGTAATAGTTGACTATGTCCTGTTCCTATAATTTTGCCATTTCTAGAATACCACATACATAGAATCCCACAGTGCACAGGCTTCCGGATCTGAAATTGGTCCTTGCTGCTGTGTGCACCAGTGGCTCACTCCTTTCTCCTGCCCTCCCTTGTAAAGAAAACCTCATCACTTGGGGACAAGGTCACAGTACACAGTACACTTACTGCCCTCCACATTCCACCAATGACTTAGTCCCCAGCTTTCTAGAACTCACTGCTAGCTAGAGATGGCCAGGTGAAGCAGAGTCCCAGGCCACCTTCTTGACCGTGTCTGTCATCAGGATTGAGAGACCCCATAAGCCCCTCCATACAGCCTCCTATGAAGCAGCTCATTTACAAAACAGCCACCAATATCCCATCCCCCTCAGGGGACTTGGGAACTTAGGAACAGGTCTGGGCTTTGGTTTAATACCTACAAAATCTAAGGCCTCTAGAGGTGGAGGCAGAAAGATCCATCAAACAGTGAAGAACTAGGATTCACAGATGAGGTCAAAGTGAACACCCTTTGGCCAGGTGACAAAGGCAAGAACCCACAGTGACAGAAAGACCAGGGCCACACCCTTGGAAAGGGGAGCAAAGAGGAGCCAGCCAGGGAAAGTCAGCAGTGGGCAGAAATACTGTCAGGAAGAGGTGGGTCAAGGAGAGTCAATATGGACTGGATGCCCTTGATGGACAGAGTGAAGTCTGCCTGACGACTCTGCCCACTGGAGAGCAGACAACCTGGGGGGGGGAGGGGGCGTGTCTGGGCAGGCATGCGTAGCAGAGGACCTGGGAGAACACATAGAAGAGAGGGTGGACACTCATGAGAATTTTGGAAGAAAATGAAAGCAAAAGAAGAGAGTAATAGTAATCATAATTTTGAGAATAACAAATAATAGCGGTCTCTGTAGACTCAATTCTAAGCATGGGACAGGTGATGATTAAAACACTTCAGGTGCCTACTGATGTTTTTCTAAGTGGCTATGTTGTCAAATTGCCTTCTAAATATTTCTGTTTGTATCTATAAGATTTGTACTGCTGCCAACCTTGGCGGGAGAAGCTTCTCGCTGCAGTGGGTTAATGCAGAGAGGCATCACTGCTCAAAGTGCTAAGCGCGAGGGGCTCTAGAGTGCCCAGCCACAGATGGGACATCTATACTATATCAACGCCCTCCCAAAGCTCAGGGAACATGACTGAAAAGGGAATGGAAAGAATGTAAGAAGCAGAGGTCGGGGAGGAGTGCTGTGACGTGCTGTGGCCCACATGAACCCACAGCAGCCGTGGTTACCAGTACAAGACTTATACACGGTCAAGCCACCTACAATCTCCAGCATGGAAGGGGAGAGGCGCTCCTGAGACCTTACCCCTGTTGAGGAGCCACTGCCTGTGGACGGCTGCTGGAGGAGAGAGCCACTTTCCTTTGGGAGTTTGGCCACTGGTGGGTTCTCCATGCTTCAGTGAATGACTCCACCTTCATGTGCATATGGGCAGTTTAAATTGTACTCACTGGGTTAAAAAGTAATTAAGAAGAGAATTAAGTTGGGAGGGAGATGTGATGGGGAAGAGGGTCCTTGCAGGAGTTGGAGGGAGAGAATGCCAGGTGAATCAAGAGATACTATGTAAATACATGGAATTTTCAAAAGAATTATAAACCCTTGGGTGTCCCGACAGTGTGTGATCTCTGTAGCAACTCTAGGTGCAGATGGGGAGGCTGGAGCTCAAGAGAATGCAATTAGCATGCGTCAGGGGGTGGGAGAGCTGAGCCTTGACTCCCACTGTGTTGCATGGAGCAAGGCAAGGTTTGGCTGAAGACAGGGGAGTCAGCACTTGGGAAGGGAAGCAGCTGGCCAGACCGGAAAGCAGGGGAGAAGGAGCCTGTGCCAGGTCTCTTCAGCTGTCAACTTGACACACCTGGGTAGAGGGAACCTCAGTTAAGGAATTTCCTCTATTGAACCAGTGTGTGGCCATGTCTGTGGGGCATTTTCTTGATGTTTGTTGAGTGATATGGGAGGGCTGAGTTCACTGTGAGCAATGCCACCAACCCTGCCATCCCCTCATCCCCCCTCTCCTCCCTCCCAGGGGGTCCTGTGTTGTATAAAAAAGCAGGCTGAGCATGGGCCAGGGGAGCAAGCCAGTAAGCAGTGTTCCTCCATGGTCTGTGCTCCAGGTTTCTGCCCTTAGTTCTTGCTTTGGCTTCCCTCGGTGATGAACTGTGACCTGGAGATATAAGATAAGCCCTTCCCTCCCCAAGTTGGTTTTGGTCAGAATTTTTATGTCAGCAACTGAAAGCAAACTGGAACCGAACTATTGGTAGAGAGAGGGGCTCGGGAGACTCGGGTAAATGATGCCCCTGAGCCTGCCTTAGTGAAGAGAGCCACCACTCTGAGGAGGGTTTGCTGCCTCATGTTCAGCAGCAGAGCCCATGTGATAGGTAGATATAGACAACACCTCAGAGGGCTGTTTCTAGAGTCTTCTTCACCAGCTAAGTAAGGAAGGGTGCTTGTAGCAAGTACGTCACAGTGGCTTGCCATCACCTGGGATTCTGTCAGGGTCTATAAGCTGATGCTTTTTTTTTTTTTGGTCTTTTCAAGACAGGATCTCCCTGTAGCCCCAGCTGTCCTGGAACTCACTCTGTAGACCAGGCTGGCCTTGAACTCACAAAGATCCGCCTGCCTTGCTTATAAGGCCTGCTTCAAACATGATCATTAAAAAGAACCTAGAAAGCTGGCCAGACAGCTCAGTGGGTAAAGGCACTTGATGCTAAGCCTGATGACTTGAGTTCAATCCCCAGGACCCAGGTAGAAAGAAAGTACTCCTGTAGGTTGTCCTCTGCCCTCCACACAAGAAGTGTGCCACGGGGCTGGAGAGATGGCCTAGTGGTTAAGAGCGCTGACCGCTCTTGCAAAGGACCCGGGTTCGATCCCCAGCAACCCACATGGCGGCTCAGAAGCATCTGTAACTCCAATTCCAGGAGAATTACAGTTCCAGGGGAATCCGAGACCCTCTTCTGACCTCCGCGGCATTGCACGACACGGGTGCGCAGACCTACACGCAAACAGTACATTCATACACATAAATAAAATTAAAAAAAAAAAAAGAAGTGTGCCACATGTGTGCTCCTCCCCCATAAACATAATTAAACATTTTTCCAAAGCATCTAGAACAATGCTTAGCATGTGTGAGACAAAATCAATATTATCTATAGGTATTATTAATAATAGTCATAGTAGGGGCTGGAAAGATGGGACAGCAGTTAAGAGCACTGGCTATTCTTGCAGAAGACCTAGGTTTGAATCCCGGCACCCACATGGCGGCTTACAACCATTTATAACTCCAGTTTCAGGGGATGTGACACACTCTTCTGTTCTTGGTGGGCACTGCACAACATGGGCACACACCTATGCAGGCATAACACTCATATACACAAAATAAAAATAAATATTATTTTAAAGATAAAACAATAATAGTGATGAGGGGTAGATAGATGGCTCAGTGGCTAAAAAGCACTGGCCATTCTTGCAGAAGACCCAGGTTTGATTCCCAGCACCCACATGGCAGCCAACAACCATCTGTAACTGCAGTTCCAGGGGATGCAACGCCCTCTTCTGACCTCCATGGGCATTGCACAACACAAGTGTATTTACATACATGTAGGCAATCCAGTCATATAGATAAAATAAAAATAAATAAATAAAAATAGTGATGGGATGGGGGAGAATCCACTAGAAGAAACTAGAATGTCCTCACGGAAAGCCCAGTCCCTGAATGTCCTGCTCTTGTTCCAGAACTCTCTAGGCCATGAATTCTCCAGTTATCATAACCGCTCTTTTCATTTCTTTACCAAGGTAGGGGAGGGAGGCAATGAGCGTGGACTCTAGAGGTGTAACATTTTTTGAGTCCACTCTTCTGGAGCCCAGCATTAATTAATCAGTGTTTAAATAACAGCCACATCTACTGGCCTCACTCCTTTCTGAACCTGGGCTTCTAATAAAGAACACTGGAGAATATGCCTCCCTCAAGATTTTGCTAGGCAAGCCCAGATGTTAGGATAACACTGGTTACAACTCTAAAAGGAGAAGACCCCCTACTTGGGAACACAAAGTCCCATTAGAAAAAGCAGGAAGTGGATCTTTCCTCAAAAAAGTTGAGGGCTTTCTTGAGACCTCTCTTGAGCAGGACTCCTCCCAGCCTAAGAACAGTGCTGAAAGTTAGAGGGACCGCGGGTATAGAGTGTCCTCTGGTGGTCAGTATCAGAAAAGCAGCAGAGAAGCCTTGCAGCTCTCCTGGGGCTCACAAGACACCTGCTCCAGCTCCAGGCAGCTTTAGAGATAAGCAATCAGCACCAGGCCGGCCACAGAGGGGATCTGCATAGCCCCAAAGACCAGCCATACTCAACTGATTAGGTGGCCAGAGGCGGCATGGACACAAGAATCTGATAGCCAGTCCTGGGTCCCCCTACCCTGACCGACAGGAAAGATAGCCACCTGCTATGCAGGGGAGACCCTAGGCACAAGCCTGAGATTAGCACCTGGGATCCAGTGCACCCCACACGCCCAGCTGAGGCCTATTTAAGCCAGGAGTGCAAATGGTTGGCGCTCACACCGCAGTCCCGGATACCTGCACTGTATGGACAACATCCATCACTTCCCAAGGGGCTAAGAGACGCCTTAGATGAGTGGCCTTGGGAGAGTAGGCCAGTCCAGACTAGAAGCAGGATCTTAGAACTGTAGAATAAACCTGTGTGGAATTAATAAAATTAGATTGCATTATAGTATTTGTGTCCTGGGTTCCTTTGGACTTAGCCCATGATCACAGCATCTCCACACTTCCCACACTCGATGAGAATAAGTATGATAAAAACATTTACAAATAAATAAAACAGGTCTTGAAAATGAAAAGGCTGCTCACAGGACAAGCTCAAATTTGGCCTTTCACGCCACTCTCTGCTCTGGTTTTGGTTTTGGTTTTGGTTTTGTTCTGTGGTAACCTGAGTTTCATCTAATAATGTCCCTGTGGGCGCTGCAGCACGAGCTCATATCAAAGGACCTAAGATCCTGGGGATCTCCAAGTGTCCACTCATGCCCAAGGGATCTGGCCACCACCATCTTAATAGGCTGTCCTCGTGACCAGACTAGACAAACTTCACAGACCATACCCTGAGTCCAATCTGCTACTTCCTTCCAGAAAACCCCAGCAGGTCTGGGACAGGCATAGTGGCAACCTAGAGGCTAAAGGGACAGGTGGACTTGGAGTCAGACCCAGGGGATCCTGGCTGGCCTGCTCTAGAATCTTCCAGTTTCCTGCCCACCCCTCCCACCCCCCACCCCACCCCCACCCCCGCTCCTCAAGACCAGAAGACTATGTTTGTGTCCTAGCTACCTACTCCCCATGGTGGGGCCCTCAAGGGCCTCAGTCCCCAGCCCCAGAGCCATCCTATCCCCTCTCTAGGAACAATCACAACCCTAATGAGAAGCTCTGAGTCCTAGCTTTGTGCTCACCCGACAGTACACACTTTTGAGCCAACTCACTGAGAGCTGAACTACTCTTTCCAGCAGTAACGAACGCCCCCATATGAACTTGAGTTTCCTTCTACAGATCCACAGTGGGAGAAGCCATTCTTAACAAACTTTACAGCAATGCTGATGCTATGCCCTAAGGCCATGAGTCGAGGTGGCTATGTAGCCATTTCTAGAGAATTGACTGAGGAAGGAGGCCAGGGAGCCTCAAGAAACTCATGAAATTTACCAGGTTCATGAAGCTCAGAAGTGACAAGACTCAGGAGGCTCCAGCCAGAGGTTATAAAAGCAAATGCCAGTGAGAGCAGACGCAGACTCTATAGTGGAGCTTGCTGTAAGCTGTGCAGCCAGCTAGCTGCAGGGGTGTACCTTGCGAAGTCCATCACCCGTGCCAGGGTGTGCTTTCCAGTGACCCAGTCACTCCTGTAATTAACACCCACCCCCCACGTACACTCAGTGGCTCACCAAGCTAGACTTGAGTGGAATGTTTTCTTTGCTTTGTCACTGGGGCCCTACCTGAAGTGAATAGACAGACATTTGTTCATGTCTCCCCAGGAAACGTCACGCAATATGGGGCCAAGGATCGTGGGCCTCTCTACTCCATGTCCACCAGCTCAGGAAGAACTCTGCCTCTTTCCACCAACTTCTTCCTATTATACAATCTGAGCTCATCGGTCTCCATGACCCCAACATGGTTATGAGAGGGGACAGCATCAAGGATCCAGGGAGGAAAATGGCAGGGTAGAGGAGGGTCCTGTGGGTAGAGTGCGTGGAGGAGGGTTTGGGTGGAGAAGGAGACAGGCTTCAGGCAACGAAGGGAAGAGCAGAGGTTGCTGCTGGGTGGACAGGATGCCCTTATTTCCAGAGAAACACAGCGGAGTAGAACTTTGATGACTGCTAGTGCATGTCAAATCTCTTAATGCAGAAAAGCCCCAATTCCACAGATACGGACATCAGGGCTGAGAGGTCTATGCCTGGCTGACTGATGTCCCTCAGCTCATTCAATTCCAAGTACAACTGGGTGACTCCACTCCCTCTCACCCCCAGGGGATTCTGTGAGGCACAACATTGTAAAGAGGGCAGGCAAGGGTGAGACTGCCCTAGAAATCAGCTCACTCGACATATCACAGTGTAGACACCAGCAACAACAGCTCCTTCACTTCCCCTCTTTCTTAAGCCCCAGTTCCTGCTCGATAGCCCAGTGCCCCCTGCTCAGTTCCCACCTGTTGGTAACTGTCCTTCTACCCATCTGCGCACAGCCAGCCTGGACCCCAGTTACACCAGGACGATGGCTGAGCCTGATTCCCCCTCGGAAGGCTTTTTCCTGGATTCATCCAGACTCTGGACATCCAGTGCTCACAGGTCCACCTGTCTCCCCATCCCCACAAGAAAGTCACTGGCCCCCACTCTGTGTCATGCACTCAGGATATAATGCCAATTAGAAAACTTCCCAAAGCTACAAGCTAAAGCGGAACTTCAGTCATCCACAGTTCAAGCCAGCTTCCAGGGCAGGAAACTGTGAGGTTAGAGTTGTCAGCTTGACACGCGATCTGGAATCACTGGGGAATGGAGTCTTGATGGGGGATGATCCAGATTAGCTTGGCCTTGGAGTGAGTCTGTGTGAGACTACCTTAATTGCATTAGCTGAGGAGGGAAGAGCTGTCCGCTGTGGGTGGGACCACCCTTAGGCAGGGGACCCTGCCCTTTGTAAGAGTGGAGAGAGCCTTGGCATGCATACGTTAATTCATGACTCTCTGCTCTGGACTACAGTATCCTGTGACCAGTTACTTCCAGTTCCTGCTGGCTTGACTTTCCCACAATGTCGTCTGTAACCTGGGGTTGTGAGCCCCCCCCCCAAAAAAAACTTTCTCTCTTTAAGGTGCTTCTGTCAGAGTGTTTTATCGCCGGGAACACAAAACAAAACTAAGACTAACTTTGATTTACCATCTGGTTTTGATCTTCGAACCTAACCTCTGTAGTTGGAATATGAACCTATAAAACACAGATACATTGCAAAATAACTTGTCAGACATAACCTCAAAGGTTAATGTTAATAGGACATCAACTGATTTTATATGCAAGTTTATCCTTAGTCCAGTCTTCCTTTGTCCACAGCATCTTCCACAATTACATATGCTTATATATTTATGTATATGCACATACACAGAAAAAGACAGACAGACACGGAGAGAGACTTTCTTGGTGCTCCTTAGAATAAGATTCTCATCCTCACTCTGATTCTCTGAGTTAAGTAAATATTTTTATGCCAGCTAAGTATATATTTGTTCAGGAGTCAGAGGGGGAAAAAAATGAACCATATGAGACCTTTGAAACCTGAAGAATGATGCAGGAAAAGCATCCCAGGCAGAGGTGACATTATGTGCAAAGGTCCCGTGACAGGGACAGTAGTATGATGGAGAAAGGGTTTGCTCAGACTCCAGCATCTGTGACCAGGGCCATTACCAGAAGCTACTGTGTCAGCATCCCACTATGACTATGGAGTCAAGTCCCTCCTGTCTGCCCCAACCACATGCAATAGCTATGTCCCAGTAACACAAAACTGGGAATCTCAGAGTGGGAGAAGAACTGTGGTCTCTGCACCACAGGGCTACAACTCCGTGCCATCCTTCTGTCTTGACCACCAGAGTCCTAGTTGCTGAGAGAGACAGGAGACCTCCTTGTGGAGACTCTACCCACCAGCAGCAGCAGGCTGCAGGGAAGAGAAACACAATCTTAGGCATCTGAAGCTCAAGGCCAGGCCCCTTCCACCCTGAGCAGCTTCTGGACTGGGCAGCCTCACACTCGGCATGGTGTAAATGCTTACACAAGGAAGCTTGCCAAACATGGCACACGACAGTGCATGGGATGTGAATACAATGAGAGCACGCTCTCCTCTCAAGGCTTCACTCAACTCTGATTCCCTGCCTGTCTTAACACTTGACTCAAGACTGGAAGGAGCGTGCTCACCATGTAGACAGAAAAGAGACCCCAGCCAGAGGTGGGCACTTCATCCTGTGACCGGACAACTTGCTTGACGTTCTTAACCCTCAGTTTCCTAATATGGAAATATGTCATTAAAGGTTCAGAGGTTATGAATAAAAGCTCATTATTGATCCTAGGAAAACATAATGGTGTGTTTTGTTCACAGGTGTTAAGATTGTCACAAGTGTTCTTAAAAGTCTCACACAAGACCGGAAAAAAAAAAAAAAAGCCAGGCGTGGTGGCGCACACCTTTAATCCTAGCACTTGGGAGGTAGAGGCAGGCAGATCTTTGTGAGTTCAAGGCCAGCCTGGTCTACATAGAAAGTTCCAGGACAGCCAGAGCTACAGGGAGACTCTGTCTCAAAAAGACCAAAAAAGTCTCACGAGAGGGGTGGTGTGGGAAGAGGAGGGGATCTAAATACCATCCAACTATGTTGTATGAAAATCACAAGAGGGCCGGGTATGGTGGTGCATGCCTTTAATCCCAGCACTCAGGAGGCAGAGGCAGACGGATCTCTGTGAGTTCAAGGCCAGCCTGCCTGGTGTACAGAGCGAGCTCCAGGCCAGCTGGGACTAAAGGGAGACCCTGTCTCAAAAAGACAAAAAAAAAAGAAAATCAAATGAAAACCAGAAAGTCTTACAAGGCAGCCAGCCATGGTGCCCACTCCTACATCCCAGCATTTGGCTAAGCTAGGCGTATTTTAAGTGAATCATACCACCTTACATGAAACTTGGGCAAAATTCCCACACAAAAACATAAAGTCAAAATCAAATAAAAGCCTTGTAAGCAGGAGAGATAATGCAGAGGCTGTGGAGGCCGGAAGTTGTCCCTGTTCCTGGTGTGTGTCTGAATTCGGCAGGCCCTGACACCTCTCTACTGAAACTGGCATCTGTCTACTGAAAGTGAAGCTCATCTACTGAAATGGATGTCTATCAACCTGTTTGGACTTCCAAGCGTCTACCTAGAGAGACCCAAATGTTCCTCTACTTTGCCAGAAGAGACAAAGGCTCCAGCAGCCTGCTCACCCTTCCCCACACCAAAGGCTCCGCATTCCCTTGTCTTCTAGTTACTTTTCTGTTGCTGTGACAAACACCATGACCAAAGGCAACTTGGGGAAGGAGGAAAGCATTTCTTTGGATTACAGGCTCCAGTCGGTCACTGAGGGAAGCCTCTCCAGGAACTCGAGCCAGGAGCTGAAGCAGGGACCATGAGGAATGCTGCTTCCTGGCTTGCTCAGCTACCCATCCTATACGGTCCAGTCTCACCTGCATAGTGTTGGCCCCACAGTGGGCGGGGCCTCCTACATCAATTAGCAAGCAAGAAAACACCCCACAGACACCCCACAGGCCAGTCTGATGGAGGCAAACGCTCAAGTCAGGTTCTCTCTTCCCACATGTATCTAGGTTAGCGTCAAGTTCATTAAAAACAAACCAGTACATCTTTTTTTTTTTTTTGTCTTTTCGAGACAGGGTCTCCCTGTAGCCCCAGCTGTCCTGGAACTCACTCTGTAGACCAGGCTGGCCTTGAACTCACAAAGATCCGCCTGCCTCTGCCTCCCAAGTGCTAGGATTAAAGGCATGCGCCACCACACCCGGCCGAACCAGTACATCTTATCATTTGCCTTGATTGTCTCAGGACAGGAGCTGACACAGCAAAGATCATTTCTTCCTTTTTTTCTCATTAGATATAGAAAGACACACAGTGAACGAAGTTGGCCCAACACAGGACCCCTGAACATGGAATATGTGGTCCCACGACCATTCAGTTCTGTATTGTGGACTTCCTCTTTCCTCCACAGGACATTTCAAATACTACCCTCATACCCAGCCCAGGACAACAGAGGGTAAAAGAAGCTTGGGGCTGAGAAAGCTCAGGGAAATTCACTCATCGAAGGGCAGTGGAAGATGCTAAAACATAAAACCAAAGCACTAGCATCAGGCAGCATTCATCTCCACCTTCTCTTCACGCCAGGCTGCCTGCCTGAGAACTGACAGCCCATCAGAAGGAATCTCTATGGCTCCCAGCACCGCAGGCAAGCAAGTTTTCCAACTATGAATCCCAAAGTGGTATTCAACGGCCTGCCACCAGGGGGCAAAAGAAACTTTCACAACATGGTGTGTGTGTGTGTGTGTGTGTGTGTGTGTGTGTGTGTGTGTGTTTTTTAACTTGATCTAAATCTGAAACCCCAATAGAGACCTAATATAAGTCAAAGGTATGACTGAACACAAAGGTTTTCTGATAACATTTTGATTAAAAACTAACAGCTCTAAGAACTCCTGTAGTCCAGACTGTGAAGACTTTTGTTTAAAATGGAAAGGGCTCATCCAGAATGGGTCACATATTAATTCCCATCAACCATTAACTACTACCTCCCACACTCCAGGAAAAGCAATTCCACAGCTGGTTAGCTGCTCTGGGGGACGGGGACAAACTCTCCTATCCCCATCAATGTCCCATGTCCCCAGTTTCCAGACTAGAAATGAGGGCTTGTCAATTAAAGAAGAGTGTGGATCACCTACCCCAGGCAACTCTAGAGCCCCAGTGCCCACAGAAACACTCCCTCCTTCCTGACGTCTGTATCTGCAGTTCTTCAAAGCCTCTCCTCCCTCAGATCTCCCTCTGTACACTGCAGTGATCAGCTTTGGGATCTCCCTCAGGCCCACATCCTACTTCAGATCCCTGAAAGTGCTGGGTCTTTGTGTAGTTCCGAAATTCCTATACTGAAGTGTAACCCCAAAGTGTTAGTGTCAGGAGGAAGGGGCCCTCATGAGGGGGCAGCGTCCTTATTAAACAGACCCCGGTCGAGCTGCTTTCCCACCCGCCCACAGGAGGACACAACAGGAAGGCACCATCTAGGAGCCAGAAACTGAGGGTTTCTCTAAATGGCCAATCTGCTGGTGCCTTTAAAGAACTAGCTGTGCATGCTTGGAACCCCAGCACTTGAGAGACTGAGGCAGGAAGACTGAGGCTAGCCTGGGCTACAATGACATCCTGTCTCAAGGTGGGTGGAAGGCAGGAGCAGGGCTGGTCTGCAGGGCCACAGGAGCTCAGAGTTGCCGCCTGTGGGGGCTTCTACCACAGCCATAGATGTTTCCACCTGGTCAACAGAGAGGCAGCCTGGAGGATGAGGGTTTTCACTCCTCCTGTAAAAACTCACAGTGCTGCCCGGCATGGTGGCACGCACTTGTAATTCCACCATTTGGCAGGCTGAGGCAGGAAGGTCTTGGGTTTGAGGCCTGCCTGGGCTACACAGTGAGACCGAGGCTCGAAACACTAGCAATAAAGTAAGAACTTCCACAATGCAAAAGGCCATGCTCCTATGAACTTGTGCTGAGGCCGAGCTCTGCTGGCCCGGGGCTTCCCGGTAAAGAGAAGCAATGATGTGCTGTGTGCTGACTCCACAGGGCGCAGAGTTTCTGACCAGCCAGCAACATCACAAATTGCTTTTGCCTACAGCACAAAACTTTCACACTCAGCAGGGGCTTTATAGACAGAGTTTAAAAAACAAAACAAGGGCTGGAGAGATGGCCTAGCGGTTAAGAGCACCGACCGCTCTTACAGAGGACCCGGGTTCGATCCCCAGCACCCACATGGCGGCCGAGAACCGTCTGAAACTCCAATTCCAGGAGAACTCCAGTTCCAGGGGAATCCAAGACCCTCTTCTGACCTCCGCGGCAAACTTGCATGCAGACAGTACATTCATACACATATAGAAATAAATAAAATTAAAAAAAATATATATATATATATATAAAACAAAACAAAACACCCCTTTACTGGAGCCATAGAAAAGGGACCAAACCCTCAGCACCCAGTAGAGAACCTAGGCCAGTGGAATCAACCAAAAGGCCACCAGTCCACACGTGGCAAGAGTGCCTTGTTCTAATGCCTGACACTGTTCAGATATTCACTCTTGCTCACTGGGATCCTCTTGTTCTGATACCTGACGCCGTTCAGATATTCACTCTTGCTCACTGGGATCCTCTTGTTCTGATACCTGACGCTGTTCAGATATTCACACTTGCTCACTGGGATCCTCTTGTTCTAATACCTGCCGCTGTTCAGATATTCACACTTGCTCATTGGGATCCTCTTGTTCTAATACCTGACGCTGTTCAGATATCCACACTTGCTTACTGGGATCCATCCTGCCTTTTTTCTTCCCCACCCTACCCCCAGCCAAGAGCAACGCTGGCTCGGCTGTGGTCAAGCACAGTTTCCCCAGCCATGGGGTCCCAGGAGCAGTGAGCAGGTCCAAGTTCAGGGCTCTAAGCTGCCACAGCAGGCTGCAACCAGCAAGCTGCCTGGTTTTCTCAGTTTGGCTTTTAGCCTGGGCTATTTCAAGGAATGGCCTATTGAACAGAGTCATCCCTGGGCAAATGGGCCCGGGCTGTATTAAGAAAGGTAGCTGAGCCAGGTGTGATGGTGCACACCTTTAATCGCAGCACTCAGGAGGAGGAGGAGACAGATCTCTGTGAGACTGAGGCCAGGCTGGTCAACATAGGAAGCTCCAAGCCAGCTGGAGCTTCAGGGAGACTGTGTCTCAAAAAGACCAAAAGGAAGGGAGGGAGGGAGGGAGGGAGGGAAAGCTAGGGAAAGCAAGCCAGTAAGCGGCATTCCTCCATGGCCTCTGCTTCAGTTCCAACCTCCAGGCCCTGCCCTGAGTTCCTGCCTTGGTTTCCCTTGATGACAGACTGCAACTTGAAGCTGAAATAATATAATGCGTGCCGAACAAACTTCTCCCTTCAATACCATATATGCAACATTCTAGAAAGGAACAGAAAATATTTCCCCCCAAAAGAAGAGAGGAATGAAACTGTAATGACCTGGGTTTTGTGGCTTAAGCATCAGCATTCAGTGTGTCCCAACACTCTCTGAGCACTCCTTAGAATGAAACACTGATGGAATAAAAGATAACAGTCACAAGATGCTGAGCTGTGTGCTCTAGGCTCTACAGACACAGACTGCAATTAAACCTCAGGGGAAGCAGAAGACGCTCCTTAAGTGGACTCGAGTTGCCTGGCAACCACCTGTGGGGCCACGGCTGCCCCAGGGGAGTCTGTGAGCTTAGCATTGCAGTGGCCTGTTGCCAGGGCAGGCTGAATGATGGTCTCCAAAGGTGTCCACCCCATCGGTCCCAGAACCTGTGACTGCTACCTGGGGGGGGGGGGGCTAGGTGAGTGCATAGGTGAGCTAGGTAAGGGTGCTGAGAAGGGGAGATCACCATGCATTCTCTGAATGGGGGTGGGAGGCACAGAGCCACAGGGACCCTTTGAAGCAGAAGAGCAGGAGTTCATGGCCACAGAGGCTGAGTGGATTGATTCCAGGATGTGGCCGCCAGCCTTGGAAAGTGGGGCCTGCAGAGGCTGGAACAGGCAAGGCCTGGCCAGGCGTTCCCTGAAGCCTCCAGCAGGAGCCAGGCTTGCTCACATTTGGATCAGGCCCCAGAGCTGACTACAGGCTTCTGAACTCCAGAACTGTCAACGAACAAGCATGTGTTGCTTAAACCTCGGTGTGGGGATCTGCCACAGCTGGCGGCCCATCCTCACCCCCCACGGCTGATACATCCTGGGAGGGGGGCAGTCCAGGCACCACATTTACAGATCACAAAGGACCTAGACAGAGTGCTGGGGAACCTGGAGAAAGGTATTCAGTCTACTCACAAGGGCCCCTATCTCAACAGAATGCCTTTGCAAAAGACAACAGAAGACAAAACCCAGGAGGCAGATAGGCGGGAGCTACTTATTAACAGATTTCTCAGTGCCTTTGCTTTCTAAGGGATCCACCCTGCTAACGTTTCCAAATGTGTAAGAGATAAGACCCTTGGTAAGGGAAAAGGCAACGCCTTCCCAGCTTCCTTCCTGGCACACTGTGGCATCCAGACTGACCAGCAGGCTCCTCCTGAGCACTGCTCCGTGCCTCAAACAGCTGATGCCTGACACTTCCCCTGGCAATAGCCAGGCCCATAAACAGAGGACCATGGAAGGCAGCAGCATCACCAACCCACGGATCTACCTTCAGGTTAACTGGTTCGGACACACACTCTCGTCCCCAACACCATGCTATTGTCTAACCCCAGCTCAGGCAGACTCTGAAGAGTTCATCGAGGCCAAGGTAATGACACAGTCCTCAAATCTTTGAAATAAATAAACGAGACTACAAAAAGGAATGGGTTTGTAAGATGTTTCCTGAGGCTGGAAAGAAGGCTCAGTAGTTAAAAGCACTGGTTGCTCTTGCAGAAGACCTGGAGTTCAGTTCCCAGTACTCACTTGGCAGCTAGCAACCTCCAGTTCCAGGGGCTCTGGCGCCCTCTTCTGGCCTCCATGAACACCACATGCACATGATGCACTTCCATACATGCAGGCAAAACACTCATAGGAACAAAATAAAAATTTGGGCTGGTAGCTGGGTGTGGTGGTGCACACCTTTAATTCCAGCAGAGGCAGGCAGATCTCTGTGAGTTCAAGACCAGTCTGGTCTACATAGTGAGTTCCAGGCTAACTGGGGCTATGAGGAGACCCTGTCTCAAACAAACTAACTAACAAACAAACAAACAAATTGGGGCTGGAAAGATGGCTCAACAGTTAAGAGCATTGGCTGCTCATGCACAGAACCTAGATTCGGTTCCCAGCACCCACACAGCAGCTAATAACCATCTGTCACTCAAGTTCTAGAGGATCTGACACCCTTTGGGCTTCCATGGGTTTGCATGCATGTGGTGCACTTACATGCAGACAAAAGACTCATATACACAAAATAAAAATAAGTGTTTTAAAAGATCTTTAAAGATGTTTCCTTAAGACCTGAACACGGTAGCACACACCTAAAATCCCAGCATTAGGGTGGCTGGGGCAGGAGAGTCATGCAAGTCTGGGCCACACATCTTGCCCCCACCACTGCCACCCAAGGGTATTGTCTTAAAATCCAAGAGAAAGCCTAGATTCTTCTAAAACAGAGAACACAAGGCCAAAAGTCCAAGCCACTCTGCTGAGGAAGAGACCATTCCTTGTGGACATCTCATGGAAAACATACCATATGGGGGGATGGGAACACCCAGGAATGCACACAGAGGTGACATGAGCACTTACTGAGGACCAAATTGTGATCCTAACAATCCCATGTCAGAGCTACTAATATCAATGCCATTTGGGAGATGAGGAAGGAGGAGGCATAGGGTATCAAAAAGCTTGCCTCGGCAGGGCATGGTGGTGCACACCTTTAATCCTAGCACTTGGGAGGCAGAGGCAGGCAGATCTCTGTGAGTTCAAGGCCAGCATGCTCTAAAAAGTAAGTTCCAGGACAGCCTGGAAACCCTGTCTCAAAAAGACAGAAAAAAAAAAAGCTTCCCTCAACCTCAGCCGGGAAACACAGTGGTATATAATGAAAACCCAAGGAGGCAATTTCAGTAGCAGAGATGTCTGTGCTACCTGTCTGTACCCTTCAAGCTCAGATGAGCCAATGATGGACAAGGAGCATTATCTATGAGAACTGTACTGACTGGGCAGCAGGGAACTCTGAACAGGAATCAGCAACTCCTAGGAAGACCTCCAGCTGCAGCATGTCCAGCCCTGGACATGGGAACCCCTGTCCCTGCCCCTGTCTGTTCATCCAGGTCTGGCAGGTAAAGGTAGTTAAAGCTGTAAGTCAGGTCCTTGAAAGAGTGAGGGCATCAACTCCATGAGTCTCTATTCTCTACCACAGGAAGGCAGAGAATTATGTTTGCAGGGCACTCAGCCCAGGGCCTCCTTGTTACACAGTCACATACTAGATGCATAAGGAGGTTATACTCCTTGAAACAAAGATACCCTCAGAGCTGCCTCCAGAATAGTCATCTATGGGGATAACCGTCTTTGAAACAATCGATGGCAGTTATCTAGGAGAGAATAAGCACATGCTAAGAGTGACAAGTGTTCAGCACACAGGCTTCAAGCCAATACTTAACTCGCCTGTAACAATCTGCATGCATCAAAGCAGATCACCCCCACAGCCAAAGGTAAAGTCATCCGTAGCACCTAGTGCCCAGTTGGTACTTAATTAATGTTGAATGAATACTGAATAAACAGGAACCCTCTTTGAATAGAATCTGCCACTTTCCCTGCTCCTTTGAGCCACACAAAGCAAGCATATATTTAGAAACCATCCCAGCCCACTCGTTAAAGTAACGTGAGAGGCGACCACTGAGGAGCCAAGTTAAGCTGCACCTGCCAGTGGAACTCCCAGCTGTTCGTGTCCAGGACCGGCAAGGCAAGAGGTTATCTGCAGAAGCTCTACCTCAAGACAGAGTTCACTTGTTTTGAAGCAACCCATCCAAGTTGCTAATGGCCTCCCTAAAAGAAATCCCACACCTCTGGCTACCAGACAAGGAACTCATTACGCAGGCTGCATCATCTGGTGTCTGCTGTCAATGGCATCTTCTGAGCCATCAGAAAGCTAAGTCCCAGGAGTCTGCACTCGAACAGGCGGCATCCGGGGATGGTCAGATTTCTATCAGCGATGACACATGGCATTTCTTGTTGGCTCCTGCTCAGGACTCCACCCCATCCGCCCCAACAGGCAGCTCTCATCTTTTAACACTTCCTGAACAATCGGGCCTTTAAGAAAACTCATGTACCAGTAACAACAAGCCAATCACCAGGACAATCACTAGTTCTGTGCCCTGTCTGCCCTGGACAACCCTCCAAACTCTGCCACCCTCACACATCCACCCACCGACTCTCAGGGAGGAGCCTGAGGACTCATCCCAAAGAGCCCTGAATACCACAGGAATCACCCCACCTCACCGAATGCAGCCATCACCCTACTTACAGTTAAGCTCAAACCCTTGACCCTATGTCACGGTGATTCCGTATTTGTAAACAGAAATCACCAACCACTGAGGAAGACCTGGGAAGGCCCCTTGGACACTAGTCACACTTTCTCAGTGTGGTACTGATTGTAAAAGTTGTGAAGAGTCTAAAACCCAGCCAGGCATGGTGGCACATGCCTTTAATCCCAGCACTGGGAAGCAGAGGCAGGTGGATCTCTGTGAGTTCAAGACCAGCCTGATCTACAGAGGGAGTTCAGGGCCAGCTGGGGCTACAGGGAGACCCTGTCTCAAAAAGACAAAACAAAGAGTGTAAAACCCAATGAGCTGCAGTTCCTAGCACACTTTACTGCATTTATGCACGCACCTGTAATCCTAGCACTTGGAAGGCAAAGGAGGACAATCACAATGAGTGTCAGGTCAGCCAGGATGACACAGGGAGTCTCAAAAAATTACATACAAACATGCCACACACACACAAAGTCAATGTAAATAACATGCTAATTCATGTACCTTCTCAATTTGTTTTAAAGTTTAGGGGTTGGAGGTGGGTGGTCAATAACATCCTTCAACCACATATATCACACTATCTTTCTTAACAGCCTGAAAAACCAGTTGTTCCTGCCGGAGCCTGTACTGGTAGCAGAAACACTTTCAACGGCCCTGGAGGAAAGAGCTATAACTGCTGCCTGTGTCTCTGGCTGAAGCCGAGCTAGCTTGGCAAATGAAAGCTCAGTGTTCCAGATAAAGGCAGACGGCCAGCACAGTGGTGGGCAGAGACCCCTATTTTTAAAAGAGCCTGGCTGCCACAGGCGATGGATGCTTCGACTGTAACACACAATGTTTTTCAAAACAGAGGCAGCACCCTGCCCCACCCCACACATGCACCTCCTGGCTTAGCCTCTTCCTAGCTGGCCAGGGATGGGTGAGTTCTGGGAACTTAGCTGTCCATGAGTCAGCCTTTTGGGCCCTGACAGCTGCTCCCTGGAGGGCAACGGGTTTCTTTCAGGAGATCAGTGTTGGTGTCTGGGGTCCATGGTGCAGTAACATGGAAAAATCAAACTCTCCTTTTCATGAGCAGACTGGGCAGGCTAGAGAGACCAGGGGGACGAAGCCTCTCCCTCCTGCCTAACAGGAGGCATTCATTTCTGAGCCCCACACACAGTCGCAGGGCTGGACCGAGGTAAATTTCTCAGCATCTTACCTGAGCGGTTGTGGTACAACGGGCTTGGTCCCAGACAACCTGGCTTTTCCCAGACAAAGGACAAAGCTGAACTGACCTGGCCCCACAGGAATTTTCCTAGCTGTTTAACAGCTCTGGAATATCTGAAGGTATATAGATTGCTTTGTAGAGAATCTTTACTGAGCCATGCTGAATGCACTTTGCTAGGACTGACCAAACTTGAACAAAATTAAATACCTGTTTTCTAGTGTGACAACGCCCAGAGCGCCCTCTGGGAATACATGGGCTGCTCAGAGGGGGGGAGGGGGGGAGATAGAGGTCATGCTTAGACTCCCTGGGACCCCTTCCTCCAGGGCCACTGCTGGAAGATGCCTCTCAAAGCTCTCTCAGAAGCCCAACAGAAATACACTGATTGGAAATGGAAGGGAAAGACCTGCAGTTGGAACACAGACATCTGCAATGAGATCTGGTTCTGGACTAGAGATGGTTCCTTCCCTCTGGGCCTCAATTCCCACATCTGAGGACCTCAGAGCCACAGGTCCAGCGTCTTTCCTGTCCTTTGCAAGCTGGCAGTTTTGTGATTCTAGTTCAAAGACAGCTTAAAAATAAATTGTTCTATGTCACCCTTTTAAAATGTGGATGACTCTCATGAGAGTCTGACATGGAGATCTTGAATTCTTGATTCTCTTGGGAAACTGGAAGATCTGGCCGCAGTGGCCAGCGTTCCCAGCAGCGACAGGAACCTGGAGGAAGGAGCTCCCAGGAGTGGCAGCAATTTGCCGGAGCCTGTGCTGTCCTGGTCCTCCCTTGGCTGGCCGGGGACATTTCACATGGAAACTCCTGATCCTAAATCTGGATTTTTTTTTTCCTCCTAAATATTGCTTAAGAAAATTTCCCTTTGAACTTCAGCTGGAATACTCATAAACGAACTATGAAGTTAAGGGATTTCACAAAAAGAGTTAAAAAAAAAACAACAAAAAAACAAACCTTCATGAAATGAGAATCTACCAACCAGGCACTGGACCCAGGGGCTGGACCCTGGGCCTCTGTGTGCTAATTGATCCCACCCCTCATCCCAGTCCCTCAGCCTTTCAGCTGAAAATATGTTTGGGAAGGGAGACAGCAAGGCAAGAGGGCAGCAGGTTCCTGGGGAGATGGAGCATCTGTGTTTCGTCCACTGGATGGGCTGGGTATGTAAGGACAGGCGGGTCAGCCGAGTCAGTGGAGGTCAAATTACAAGTTAGCCACCCCACAGCAGGAAACAAACAAGAAAGCAAGACAGAGAGACCTAACAAATGGAGTGTGTCAGCGTGATGGAGCCCTGCGGCACACAGAGGGGAATCTGTTCAGATATTTCTTCTTCTAAAGATTTTTTAAAATTTTTTTTTAAATTTTATTTCTTTCTGTATGTGTATGAATGTACTGTCTGAATGTAGGTTGTGCACCCATGTCGTGCAATGCCGTGGAGGTCAGAAGAGGGTGTTGGATTCCCCTGGAACTGGAGTTAAAGACAGTTCTCAGCCACCATGTGGGTGCTGAGGATCGAACCCCAGTCCTCTGCAAGAGCAGTTGGAGC
The DNA here is from genome assembly GCA_009823505.1 of Rhizomys pruinosus. Lineage (NCBI taxonomy): Eukaryota > Metazoa > Chordata > Mammalia > Rodentia > Spalacidae > Rhizomys > Rhizomys pruinosus. The sequence goes on along the minus strand of VZQC01002017.1, from coordinate 1,202,640 downwards.
TCTTAACTGCTAGGCCATCTCTCCAGCCCCTCTAAAGATTTTTTTAATCTGTGTGTGTGTGTGTGTGTGTGTGTGTGTGTGTGTGTGTGATCAGTGATCTCGCTGATAATAACAATAATGTCAGCTAACACTGGCCTTTACAGGGCACCGGGCACTGTTCCCTGTTATCATCATCCCTATCTCAGAGATGAAGAAACTGAGACAGCCTGGCCAAGAACAAGGTCTCACAGGAGCAAGTGATGTAGTGCATGTAGTTGCCTCCTGCACCCCAGTTTCTGACCTCATGTTGTCTACTGCCTTGTTCAAATGTGTGGGTGCCACAGACCCTGCACCTTTGCTGGTCGGAATTCAGAGGTGCATGCTACCAGTCACAGCCTCTTACGTTGCTATCAACCATGGTGGGACTCGTTTGTGTGCACCTCTTGCTGTGTGAGCACAATGCACATTGACATCAACATACATTACTGTTCAGGGCTCCACACTCAAACTCACATGTGCTATTCTTTCGGCATGGTTTGGAAGATTTAAAATATTAATTTTGGGGCTGGAGAGAGAGCTTATTGGTTAAGAGCATTTGCTGCTCTTGCAAAGAACCCAGGTTTGATTTCCAGCACACACATGGAGGCTAGCAACTATTCATAGCGCATGTGTGGAGGTCAGAGGACAATCTCAGCTGTCATCAGTCCTGACCTTCCACCTTGTCCGAGACAAAGTCGTTCATGTTCGCTGCTGCATATACCAGGCTGGCTTGCCTCCAGCTTGCAGGGATTCCCCCATCTTGCCATAGGAGCGCTGGGATTACAGACACGCGGCTTTACATGGATTCTAAGGATTGAAATTCAGGTCCTCACACTTGAGTGGCAAGTGCTTTATCCATTGAGCCATCTCTTCAACCCCCTCAACAGTTTTTTAAAGGTAGCTGCCATTAAGAATTATAACTGCTTCAAGAGGGCAGGAAACCCTGGGGTAAGTCTTCAGGGTCGACCATGAAGTTCACAGAGCAGACACACCATTGGAGGACCCCTGCTGGTATGCATATCCGTGCAATGAAAAGAGGAACACATTCTCACATGCTGTCTTCCTGCCACTGATCATTTCCACTGAAGTCTACTAACCAGTGTAATTCATGTATTTCACATTGCAGAGCCTTGGAAAAGCCATCTGTGGTGGTTTGAGTGAGTGTCCCCCATAGGCTTTAAGTAGTCAGACATCTGTCTCCAGTTGGTGGCACTGTTCTTGGAGGTCTTAGAAGGTGTGGCCATGCTAGAGGAAGTATGTTATTGGGGGCAAGCTTATGAGTTTAACTAGTCTTGCAGTCTCCAGTTGCTCTCTCTCTCTGCTTCCTGTGCTCTTTGCAAGATGTGACCCTCGGCTTGCTGCTCTAGCCCCGGCTACCAGCACGTTTCCCGCCACAATGGACTCTAATTCCCTGGAACCGTCAATCGTAAGCTCAAATTAACTCTTCCTTTTATAAGTTCCCTTGGTCATGGTGTATTTATCACAGCAACAGAAAAGTGACTAATACAGCATCCAAAAGGGGCAAATGGATAGCTTAAAACTGCTTTCCACACCTTTAAGCTCAGCACTCAGGAGGCAGAGGCAGGAGGATCTCTGTGAGTTCAAGGCCAGCCTAGTCTACATAGTGAGTTCCAGGATAGATAGAGCTACAGGGAGACCCTGTCTCAAAAATAAAAATAAATAAATAAATAATTTTTTAAAATTTAAAAAACTACTTTCGAGATGTAGTTCTACTTGCAATCGCAAAAAAAAAAAAAAAAAAGTCAAATCAGGGACTACAGACCTCCCAAGCCCTCAGCACTACTGTGACGAGTGACTTTACATCAGTGGAGCTGTGCTGAGCCCTGTGGCCAAACCACATACCCACCCATGCCTGAAAGTCGGCGGACAGTGTCCTTCACTGCTGCTGTCCCTGTTCAATCTATTCTTATCTCCTTCTCCCTGGGCTGGGGGAGGGGGCTGTCTGTGTGGAGTGCAGCTGGCAGGTTGGATAAGCAGGTGTTGAGTTTGAAAATGACCATCAGTTCATGGGAAGCAAGCACACAAGGAAATCACTGCATTGCTGTGTGCTGGGCATCCCTGCCCCTGAAACAAGGCACAGTGAGGCCTAGGGGAGGATAGGGGAAGCTTTCACACACACACACACACACACACACACACACACACACACACACACACCACGGAAGTCATCAACAAAAGGAAACCAAATAATGTCACCCAGGAAAGTAAAACTGTCACCGAAGAACAAAATAAAAACCCCAACATCAAGGATCTGTTAAAGCATTCCCAAATGCAGCAATGAGCAAAGATAAACAGAGACCATTCCTCAGGAAAACCACGGGGAACCCATATTCTGTGTGGGGGCTGGCAAAGTTCATTAAGAAAGCCCAGCCAGCCAGAGCCATGTAAATGGCCCTCACTGTACCCGCCCTGGAAGAGGTCCAGCAGCCAGGACATGCTCTGGGAAGAAAGGGAGTCCACTAACCCAGATCTCATTAAATGGGGTTAACTGGCTCAGTTCCCTGCAGCTCAAGGGGCCAAGTGAAAGCTGAAAGGAACACTTTTCAAAATAAAAAGGCCGAGCCCGCCAAGCTAGTGCTTTTATTTTCTCACATCCTTTCAGTTGCTCAGCTTGACCCAGTGCTGGGTGACCTGGCTCCCTTGGTCCTTGAAGAAGTGGACCCTTTCCTGACCCCATCAGCTCCCGTCACACAACATAGAGTAGAGATACTCTCCTGACACACGCTGGCCTGACTCTATACCGCCTTCTCCACAGTGTGCTCACCACTCCCCAAGGATGAGTCACCCCTGAAAGCCACACATTGTCCCCACCGGACAAAAGGCTGGGCTTAGAATGGCCCATTCACATTTCCCCGAGAGCTGACCCATCTCTTTCTGCCGCTCCTCCTCCAAGATGCTGCCTACTGCTGGGGGAGCAGAGTTGGCTCTTTCCCTTTTTAAAATGTTTTAAATTTATTACTGTTGCGTGTGTATGTGTGCATGATGGGGCGGGTACATGCCAAGGTGTGTACACAGAGATCAGAGGACGAATGTGTGAAGTCAGTTCTCTCTTTCCAGCTTTATGTGGGTTCCAGGTCTCCAGGCTTGCATGGCAAGCACGTCACCCACTGAGCAGCCTTGCACACGTCACCCACTGAGCAGCCTTGCACACTCGGCTCCTCCCCTTACTATCACGGATGACTTGGAAACAGGTTTGGGGAAAAAACCCAGCTATGTGCAAAGAACACACACAGCAAGAGACAGCTGTGAATACCAAGGCACCACCTGCATCCAAGAAGCCAAAGAGACACAGTGTGCTCCTGGTGATGAAAACATCTGGCTTATGGCATACCAACTAATGCACTGGACTACAGAGGCATGAGTAGACATTTGCTCCCTTTATTGGCAAAGCTGCCTTAGAAGGTGGGGCCCATGAATAGCCTCATTTTACATGTAAACAACGTACTATACAGATAGGTCAAGTGACTTAGCTGAGGTCAGAGAATTGGTTAGGGGTATGACCGTGATCTGAGCCTATTCTTAAATAAAAATCTACCATAAATTTAGTGTCACAGTGAAACCTGTCATTTTGTACAACTAATATATACTAGCTATACACCATTTTCAACTTGGAATTATAAAATTAAAAGCTAGAGAGATGCCTCATCAGTTAAGAGCATTGGCTGCTCTTGCACAGGACCTGGGTTCAATCCCCAGAATCTATGTGGAGGTTATCAACCATCTATAACTCCAGTTCCAGGAGCTCTGACACCCTCTTCTGACCTCTGTGGACACTGCATGGGTGCCTTTACAGTCACGCAGGCAATATACTCATAGGCCTAAAATAAAAATAATAAATAAAACATTTTTAAATTATAAGTTATAAAGCTAATGACTTTTAATTAAAAGTTATGGGGCTGGAGAGATAGCTCAGCAGTTAAGAGCACTGGCTGTTCTTACAGAGGATCCAGGTTCATCTTTCAGCACCCACAAGGCAGCTAACAACCATCTGTAACTTCAGTTTTAGGGGACTCTGGTTTCTGACCTCTACAAACCTCTACAGGCAATGCACAACACAGATGAACTTTCATGCATATAAAGTAATAAATGAAATATTTGAAAAAAATAAAATTTGCGCTGAAATGTTCATGTTTGAGGGAAGCTGTAATGTTGTCGGCTTACTTTAATGTAATGTCTCCCCATCCCAGAAATGCTATAAGCCAGCTTTTTAAATACAGTTCCGTGCCACATTAGAATGGCTTATTTTCATTTTTATTTTATGTGTATGAGTGTTCTGCCTTCACGCAATGCCTGAGGAGGTCAAAAGAGGGCATCAGATCCCTTGGAACTGGAGTTGAGGACAACTATTAGCCACTGTGTGGTGCTGGAAACCAAACATGGGTCCTCTGTAAGAGCAGCAAGTGCTCTTAACCACCGAGCCATCTCTCTAGCCGCACATTAGAATGTGTTGGTCAAGTGCAGACCATATACATATATATATGGCCTCACACCCACCCTCTGACATCAATATCAGTAGAATCTCATTTACAGATGGAGACAAGGTACATGGAGGTAATATCCTTATGCAGGGTCATAAAACAGCAGGAATGAGAACCCAGGACTGTCGGAGTCTAGTGTTACATTCTTTCTACTATATATACCATCTCTCACAGAAGTTCAACATTTTCCAAGAAAAATAAATCAAAAATATTATGAAATGTGCTGGGAACAACCAAATCCAATGATTAAGCCACCAGGTTCCACTGGGCCAGAGCCTGCAGCTGTGGCCTGCAGCCACAGGCCATCCGGCAGCCTCAAGCCCACACCTGCTGAAGGCTTCTGGCAAATCCTGCCCTTCTCTGGCTCTCTATTCCTTCACTCATAAAGAGGGATGGAGAGAAGGGGCAATCCTTGGCCTCAGTAGACCATGGGCCATGGCCAACACCTGGGGCAAAGGTGCCTCTAGACAGTGGTGTCTCTACCCTGGGTGGCAGCTTCCCCCTCCCTCCCGGAACAAGGCCTTGGGAGCAGGTTTGTTTTTTTTTTATTTTTATTTTTTTTTTGGTCTTTTCGAGACAGGGTCTCCCTGTAGCCCCAGCTGTCCTGGAACTCACTCTGTAGACCAGGCTGGCAGGTTTTTAACTGTCCCTGGATTCAGGTCTTCACACAGAGGAGTACAGGGAGCACAAAGTCCTTAGATACTACTGCCTGAGGCCAGGTAACAAGAGGTCATATGCTGCTCAGGGCTCAGAGAGAGAAGCAGACCCAGGAAGAAGCTGGATGGGGAGATCACTGGACCAAGTGTTCCCCTGGATCTGGGGTAGAAACACATGCAGACTCACTGTGATGAGCCCTTAGGTTGGCACAGGAGGAACATGTAAGTCACACCTCAGTGAGAGTTTCTGTTCCTTGAAACTACAGCAGCAAATGCTAACGAATGGAACTTGTTCATTAAAACACAAAAGACTGCAGGAGTGGTGGAAGCCCTCCATGTAGCAGTGTGTGACACACTCTAGGTTAACATTCTGTAAATGCATGCTAATGTATTGAATAACATATTCATCCATTTAGCCTCAGCTTTCTGACCTGAGATAAAGCTCCAGCCAGAATTACTCTAAGCCATACGGATGTACCAGGTGCATTTCCACGGAGTATGGACTTAAATCTATGGACAGTGGCTTAAAATACTTCTTATTAAAAAAAAAAAAAAAAGCCAGGATCTAGGAAGACAATCAGCATTACAAACATGAGAACATGAATTCAATCCTGAGAACCCATGGGAAAAAAGCCAGGCATGATGGTAAGTATTTGTGCTGGACACACCTGGGTTGAGGGAGCCTCAGTTGGGGAATTGGCTCCATTGGATTGGCCTGTGGCCACATCTGTGGAGTATTGTCTTGATGGTCGAGCAGTGTGGGAGGGCCCAGCCCACAATTAGTGCCACCCTGGGCAGGTTGTTGTGTACCGTATAAGAAGGCAGGCTGGGCATGAGCCAGGGGAGCAAGCCAGTGAACAGCATTCCTCCATGGCCTGTGCTTCAGCTCCTGCCTCCAGGTTCCTGCCCTGAGTTCCTGCCTTGGGCTCCCTAAGTGATGAACTGTGACCCAGGAGATGTAAGCTGAATAAACCCTTTCCTCCCCAAGTTGGTGTCGGTCAGAGTGTTTTGTCACAGCAATGGAAGACAAACTAGGACAGAAATTGGTACCAGACGAGTGGGGTATTGCTGTGACAGACCTGACCTTGGTGTTTTGGGGAAGGATTGTGGAGGCGTTTGGAACTTTGGGCTGGGAAGATCATTGAATGCCTAAAGATTGTTGCTGTGGAGCTTGGAGCAGTTTTGCTGAAGGAGTTGTAGAAGATGGAGGCCTGGCTTGTGAAGTTTCTAGTTTCAAAGGAGAGCAGAGATCATCAGGACTGTGTAATCTGTGGGTTCTGGTCAGCTGGGGCTGTGGAGAATCAGCTGTAAGTAACAAGAGACCAGAACCTGAAGTGAAACTTTTGTGGTACTGGGGCAATTGATGCTGGTTAGCTGGGGCTGAAAAATCAGCTGTAAGTAACAAGAGACCAGCATCACTGAGGTGAAATCTTCTGGGGAGAATATCTTCAAGGTCAGCACACAGAAGCTGTGACCCAGAAAGGGCCTGAGCCTCCATCTCGAGCCAGAAGCCGGACTTGGTAACGTGTAAGAGTCTCCTATATGGTTCCGGTGTTGAAATTTGAGGGGGTCACAGAGAGCAGCCGAGGCTTGGCACTGTGAGAGGTCAGGAAAGACCATTGGTGGAAGTGCACCTCGGTTGCTGTGAAGACCCCAGGATTGCAGGGGTCATGGAGAGAAGCTGAGGCTTTGCACCAGGAGAGGTCAGAAGAGACCATTGGTGAAGGTGCTGCCTCAGTTTCAGTAGCGACCCCAGCTTTTTGGAGATGCCGGTACCCTGGGACGACCACCAAGAGCAGCGGTAGGTGTAGAATGGAGTCGGCCTGGGCCTGCGAGATGAGTGTGCCACGGACGGCAGAGTCGGAGAGGGGGAGCTGCCGAAACCCTTTGGAGCCCAGAAGATCGTGAGTGAATCCCAGGTGTCCAGCCTTGAGCTACTTTGCTGGACTTAGGTTTTGTTTGAGAGTGCCTGATTCTTCCCTTTGAAATAAGACAGTACTTGTTTTGGATTTTACAGCAGCCCACAGTTAAGAGACTTTTAATAGACTGAACTTTTAAGTGTTTGGACATTTTAAGGACTGTGGGGCTTTTAAGGTTGTACTGTCTTAGGTTGTGATTAATGTTAACATCATACTTTGGGGATAAGAACTGGAAAGGTGGTGGTTTAATAGTGATGTGTTTTGTGTGTCAAGTTGACAAGGGGTCAATTGTGCTGGATAGCTTTGGTGTCAACTTGACACACCTGGGTTGAGGGAGCCTCAATTGGGGAATTGGCTCCATTGGATTGGCCTGTGGCCATATCTGCGGAGTATTGTCTTGATGGTCGAGCAGTGTGGGAGGGCCCAGCCCACAATTAGTGCCACCCTGGGCAGGTGGTTGTATACCGTATAAGAGGGCAGGCTGGGCATGAGCCAGGGAAGCAAGCCAGTAAGCAGCGTTCCTCCACGGCCTGTGCTTCAGCTCCTGCCTCCAGGTTCCTGCCCTGAGTTCCTACCTTGGGCTCCCTGAGAACTGTGACCCAGGAGATATAAGCTGAATAAACCCTTTCCTCCCCAAGTTGGTGTTGGTCTGAGTGTTTTGTCACAGCAATGGAAGACAAACTAGGACAGTATTGTAATCCCAGCACTCAGGCAGACAGAGACAGGGCAGCCAGAGATAGCCAGCTTGGGCTACTTGGTCAGTTCCAGGGCAGTGAGAGATTGTTAAAATACATACATACACACACACACACCCCTCACCCATGGGCATAAACATATGCATCCATGCACGCACAGATCACTACCAAATTCTATTTACTCCAGGATAGAAGGATGGTTTATTAGGAAATCTGTTAGTATAAGTCAACTCATTAACTGAATCCAAAGGGGGGGGGGACAGTAACAACAGATGTCTCTAGATGTTCATCATGTTAAATTCTAGAATTTATTCCTTACTGGTAACTAGATGGGAGCAGAGGGAAGCTTTCTTAAGAGATAAGGAGCACCAGCTAAACACAGCATCATAGTGTGGGAACTAAATTCCCACAAGGCAAGAGAGCCCAGGTGCCACGCTGGCCAGCCTCATCCAGGAAGGAGCCACCAACCAGGAGACGGAAATAGAGAAACAGCAAATATCATTATTTTAAAGATGATATAATTATATGTCTGGTAAAAAAAAATCCTTCCCTACAAAATAATATTAAAAACAGATCTGAAAAACCATTAGAATAAACAAGATAATTTGATAATAGTTAATAGTAATAAAAGAAGTTATTAAACAATTGCTTTCCTATAGGAAAGAAGGGAGGAAGGAAGGAAAGGAGGAAGGGCTAAGAAGAGAGAGGGAGGGAGAGAGAGGGAAGGAAGCTGTGCAACATTCAAATGTGTATTCAAATGACGTCATCTCAAAAAAAGTCCTCCTTGCCAGGCGTGGCAGCACACACCTTTAATCTCAGCACTTGAGAAGCAAAGGAGGTTAGCCTGGTCTACATAGTAAGTTCCAGACCAGCTGAGGCTACAGGGAAACTGTCTCAAAATAAAAATAAATAAAAATAAAAAAAACCTCCTTGCCTCCCTATCTAAAATTCTACCCTCTAACTCTCCATCCTAGTTTATTGTTTCATACCCATCATGGTCTTCCTGCCTCACCCGATGGTAAGCACAGTCAATGCAGGGGTCACCATGGCACCATTCAGTGCTGTTTCCCCATCCCACACACAGTCTCTCTCAACAGAAACTAAAACTTCCCCACAGAAAGATTTAAAAAAAGGTGGGTATACCGCCACAGGGGTGGCAGGACTCTGATCACCATCTGCAACTGACAGACCACTCTAAATAGAAGAAGCATTTGGTAAACATACACAGACAAACCATACATCAGGCCCAGGTACCTCAGCAAGCCAGGGTTAAGCTTCCCACACCACCCTCACCCAGCTCTCTGAGCCCAACATTTGGCTCGTGGAGTTGGAAAAGCTGATTTACCTCCGGAGCAACTGTTCCAGTGTTCCGCTCCTGCCTGGCAGGAATTTTCTATCAGATTCTCTAGGAGGGAGATTTACATGACACAGATAGCCTCCATCCAGAGAGGGCAGGTGCCACTACCTGCCCTACCTGGGCAGGGCTTCCTGAGTATTGCCTTTGCTGAATGAATGTGGGTCAGACTCAAACTCCTTAAAGATAATTCTTTTCCCACTTGCTGTGCTTCATAAGCTGTATTCTCAGTGCGAGAGAGTACGGACCACATCATTGGGGCCCTTTCCAGTTTGCGTGTCTTTAACTGTTTCCCAGGCACATGCTGGCATACTATAATCATACAGTATTTATTGACAAGGTCCACACAGCCCTTTACAAGTAATGCATATGAAGACACAGTGACACACTGGTGTGTCCTCTCTTACGTTCCCTTGTCTCCTCATTTAGACTACAGGTTCCACAAAGCCAGAGTCCACTGGCACTACAGTCCCAAGGAGACCTGATTAAGTGCTTAGTGAAAGGTAAGGGCCTGAAGTGCTATTCAATGAAATCGTTTAAGGTGAAGCAGGCATTCTGACAGCTCTCTGAATGGCAGGGAATGGTTTACCAACAGATAACAGACTCATGCCATGTGCTACACTGTCCTACACATTGATCAGGTGCGCAGCAAATGAGCTAAGCATTTATTACCACACTAAGTCTGCACATCAACCCACCATTACTCCTTTCAAAGACAGGCAGATTCACCAACTATGTAGACAAGCCTGGCCTCAAACACAGAGATCCACCTGCCTCTGCCTCCCAAGTGCTGGGATTAAAGGGAGCTACAAGATTTTGATTTATGGGGCTGGAGAGATGGCCTAGCAATTAAGAGCACCAACTGCTCTTGCAGAGGACCGGGGTTCGATCCCCAGCACCCACGTGGCAGCTGAGAACCATCTGTAACTCCAATTCCAGAAGAACTCCAGTTCCAGGGGAATCCAACGCCCTCTTCTGACCTCCGTGGCATTGCACGACACAGGTGCGCAAACCTGCATGCAGACAGTACATTCATACACATAAATAAAAATTTAAAAAAGGATTTTGATTTATACTACTGGATTTTGGTTTTGCTTTGATCTGATTATTCCTATACCCTGGTTCTTTCCTTGTGGAATAATAAGTATTTAACGTGTTTTCTTATATAGGACCCTATAGGACTTCGGACATTTTAAAGAGACATTGAATTTTTTGCGGGGGGGGTCTTTTTGAGACAGGGTCTCCCTGTAGCCCCAGCTGCCCTGAAACTCACTCTGTAGACCAGGCTGGTCTTGAACTCACAAAGATCCACCTGCCTCTGCCCCCCGAGTGCTAGGATTAAAGGCATGCACCACACCTGGTGAGACAGTGAATTTTTTTTCTTAGCCAATTTTTATTGAAGCTTGGTGCATTTTATACAAAATTTCAAATCAAGGGGGGGGAAGAGCATGAGGGGGGACATGGATGGGGGAATGAGTCTAAATTTGATTTTTTTTTATTTTATTTTTGTATGTGTATGAATGTACTGTCTGCATGTAGGTTTGTGCACCCGTGTCGTGCAATGCCGTGGAGGTCAGAAGAGGGCGTCGGATTCCCCTGGAACTGGAGTTCTCCTGGAATTGGAGTTACAGACGGTTCTTAGCCGCCATGTGGGTGCTGGGGATTGAACCCGGGTCCTCTGCAAGAGCAGTTGGTGCTCTTAACCGCTAGGCTATCTCTCCAGCCCCAGTCTAAATTTGATTAAGAAATGTTGTATAAAATGTGCTCAATAAAAATCAACTTTAATTTAAAAAAAAAACAAAATTTCAAATCAAATCTAGACCCGTGCCCCCCTCCCTGCCCCCCCATACCACCAGAGCTCATGCATTCTGCCAAACATGTTTTTCATCTTTTTCTCAGTCTCTCTCAAAATTCTTGATGCAGAAGTTTACTGTTTTGAGCAGAAGTTCAGTTTCAGTCAGTTCTTTGACCCAGTCTTTTTGTTGCTGTTGTTATTCCTTCCAATATGCATCACTCTAAAATATGCACATATGCATGCCACATATGTCATAGGTTTTAGCATCTTCAGCTTATGATTTTTTTTTTCTTTATTAGGATGAAAGATGTCATGTTTGAAGGCTCCTCCTTGGCAAACCCAAACCACCATCAGTTCTGCCCTTGTGCTCCACACTGGGGTCTTTCCTTCCCATGGTCACCCAGATGAGGTCCAGTAAGCACCTCATCCTGTCTTGATCCTCTTGTACTGGCCTCCATGATACAGCCTGTATAGTCCAACAATGGCAGTCTATACTCTGAAGAGGCTGAAACCCCAGTAGTTGCTCAGTCTACAAACTGGATTTCTCAGCAGTCCCCATCTGGCACTGAAGTTTTGGAGGATTCTTGGAGAGACATGAGTCTTCAGTCCACATTGGAAGGCTGAAAAGCTGTGTCTCATGTCTGCAAAGTTCAGTGAACTTCTATTTATTTATTTATTTATTTATTTATTTATTTATTATTTATTTATTTGTATGAATGTGCTGTCTGCATGTAGGTTTGTGCACCCGTGTCGTGAAATGCCGTGGAGGTCAGAAGAGGGTCTCGTATTTCCCTGGAACTGGAGTTCTCCTGGAATTGGAGTTACAGACGGTTCTCAGCCACCATGTGGGTGCTGGGGATCAAACCCAGGTCCTCTGTAAGAGCGGTCGGTGCTCTTAACCGCTAGGCTATCTCTCCAGCCCCAGTTCAGTGAATTTTTAAAGCACTGGAATTTTCTTTTCAAGTTGGATTGTATTGGTTTTGTGGTTATTGGTTTTCTTTTGGGTTTGTTTTGTTTTGGTCTTTTTGAGACAGGATCTTCCTTTAGTCCCAGCTGGCTTGGAGCTTACTATGTAGACCAGGCTGGCCTTGAATTCACAGAAATCCTCCTGCCTCTGCCTCCCGAATGCTGGGATTAAAGGTGTGAGCCACCATGACCGGCTTCCTTTGTTTTTTGAGAAAGGATCTTACTATGTAACCTTCACTGCCCTGGAACTCTGTGTAGATGAGGCTGCCCTTGAACTCACAGAGATTACCCTGCTTCTTCTGTCTCCCTTGTGCTAGGATTAAAGGTATATGGTACCACACCCAGCCTGGACTCTGCTTTACAGTATGATGTTAACATGAGACCTTGGGGACAAAGAAAGGAAAGGTTATGAAGTCTGTTTCTATGTCAAGTTCACAAGAGGTGGACTGTGCTTTCACTGTCGACTTGATACAACCTAGATTCACATGGGAATTTCTCAGATCACATGGCCTGTGGCCATGTTTGTGAGAGACTGTCTGGATTGATGACTGATGTATAAGGGCCTAGCCCATGAGGGCAGAGCCATCCCTAGAAAGGTAGGTTGGGGCTGTATCCAGTGAATGAACCAATAAGCTGTTTTCCTCCACGGTTTCTGCTCCAGTTCCTGCCTTGACTTCCTTCCTGGCTTCCCTCAAGGATGGATGTGACATGGAAGTTTGAGTGGAAATGAACCTTTTCTTCCCCAAGTTGCTTTAAGTCATGGTGCTTATCAGAGCGACAGCAGAGCGACCTGGGAACTTCAGCAACTGGGCTGGACTCATCACAACCCTCAACGTCCTCCCAGCAGTTCCCTTTGTCATCAGGGTACCTGGAATTAGGAACATGACTATAAGCTCCCAATAGGATTATAACACTCATACTTCTGCAACTCAGAAATTATAGCATTAGAGAAGCCCAAGCCCACCCCTGGGGCAGCCTGGGCAGCTCTGGCCCTTCCTGCAGAGAAGTTCTGAGCTCCCTGTTCAGGGGAGGGGAAAAATGAGAGGCTGGTGGGGTGGCGAGAGGCTGATGGGGTGGCGAGAGGCTTGAGGCTTCCAGCCTGAGGAGGATCAAAAACACTGGCTTAAATCTTTAAAGAATTACCATTGACCTTGGAACAGATACTTAGAAATTTAGCTCCCTCCCCCGTGAATAGTATGTATTTTACTGGCTTGCTACAAGGTCTGGAGTCAATGAATATACACAGCTCATTGGGAGGTGCCCACTTCAGCAGATACTATTATTTCTTATATAGAAATTAAGCTCTGAGAGACTGGGACAGGCTGGGGGTTGTTGTTAATGGCTTCATAGGAGAGCTTTATTATTTTGTGTGTTTGTCCATTTGTTGAAATGGAGCCTTTATGTTGCCTAGGTTAGTCTTAGACTCCTGAGCTCAAATGATCCTCCAACCTTGGCCTCCTAAAAGCTGGGCCTATTAGGTATGGACCACACAGGCTGGATAGGAGATCTTCCAAAATACTGTGTCAAGTCCTGCCTTTGGCCAGAATGAGAATCAATAATGAATTTGGTTTGATGCACAAAAATATAAGAAAATGAGACCTGAGGTTCAGAACCCCAAGTCTGGGTCTTGGCTCTTCTCCCCCTTGCCTGTGGAACCACAATCCAACCCTTCCCTTCACCTTGCTAAGCCTTGGTTTCTCATCTTTAAGATATACATCTATCTCATGTCCTGGTCACATAATGGAAGAACTAAGTACATCCAGAGTTATCAGAGGTGATCTGTGTAGCATCTGATGTGTGTGTGCTCTCCATGCACCTGATCTTGTAATAGGCTGACAAAGCAGGCATGAAGGGCCCACTTAACTGAGCTTAAGCCAGCACTAGCCAAACTAGTTTGGTGAAAGACTCCAGTTCTCCCCCTAACATTCCTATTGCTAAGGAGGAAACTACATCTACATTCTAAGGAGCTGACTGGAAATATTGAAGAGGTGAGGTGGCTTGCCCAAGGTCACACAGCCCCAGATCAGAGGGGCTGCACCCCCCCCCCAATAGCTGTCCTCTTCTCTTGGGTTGAGTTCCCACTTGTGAAGGTCAGCTGCTGAACTTCAGGAGTGTGGGGATGGAAGCAGGTCCCACACGGACAGCCCTTTAGGCAGTAAACAGGAGCTAATAAAAATTAGTGACTAAAACAGCCCTAGGCTAATAATGAGACGGAGGTCTGATAAGTGGGTCTGGGAGAAGACAGTGACCCCAACCATAAGCAAGGAGAGGTTGCAGAGCTGCAAAACCAGCTGGGACAAACCCCAGTGCTGGGCTGAGCCCTTCCTGGAGCCTTCTACAAATTGTCTGTCACCAATTTAGCCCACTAAATCTTTACCAAGGCTGAGGGCTACAGTGTACTAGAGCCTAGGCTTTCAGGCCTTACCACACTACCACACAATGCCCTCCCTTCTAGAAGAAAGCTTTTTAGGGTTGACACCCAAGGACGGGCTCCAATCTGAATGGGCCCTCTGCATCTGTGGGTTTGCACCTGCAGATTCAACTGAATGTGTAGCACAACTCGTATTTGTTCAGTTTTTGAGACAGGGTCTCCCTATGTAGCCGGGGCTGGCCTAGAACTCGTGATCTTTTCCCTCAGCTTCCTGAAGGCAGGAATTTGAGGCAATCACTATCATGCCCAGAAAAATATTTTTTAAAAAATTCATCTGTCCTAAATATATAACAGATTTTAATTTTTGCAGTACCGAGGGCTGAGCCTAGGACCTCATGTATGCTAGGCAGGCATTCTACCACTAACTCTATCCCCAGCCCTCTTTTTACTTTTTTCTTTTTCTTTCTTTCTGCATTTTTGAGAAGAGGTTTTCCTGTAGCCCCAGCTGGCTTAGAACTCGCTATGCAGTCCAGGCTGGCCTCATTCACACAGAGATCTAACTCCAGAGTGCTAGGACTAAAGAAGGACAGAGATCTACCTCCAGAGTGCTAGGACTAAAGGCAGGACAGAGATCTACCTCCAGAGTGCTAGGACTAAAGGTGGGACAGAGATCTACCTCCAGAGTGCTAGGACTAAAGGTGGGACAGAGATCTACCTCCAGAGTGCTAGGACTAAAGGCGGGCGCCACCAGGCAGGGCTGGGCTTGAACTTTTGATCCAGTGCCTCAGCCTCCCAAGAAGCTAGGATTACAGATCTGCAGCATCAGGACTGAATGCAGATTTTTATCACTGTTCCATAAATAATACAGTACAACTACCAACTGCATAGCATTTCTTCTGTATATTACAGGTAAGTCAGAAATGATTTAATGACTACAGGAGGATGTGCATGGGTTCTATGCAAATGCTCTGCCATTTAATATGCCACCCGTGCCCCTTTTCTAAGCCTAGGGAACAATCTGCGGAAGAGGGGGCATGGTAGAATGTAAGGGCTGCGATTGGGGTAAACGGTGAAACTACAGCAATATAGACTGGACACTTATTTGATCAACTTGCTTGAACATACAAGCCCCCCAGCTGGATGGTGGGACCCTTGGGCTGTGTGGGTTTGGGCACAGCTGCTTGCAAATTGGTTTTACATGAAGGATACTTGTACTCCTAAATTATTACTTATTGTTAAAAAAATGAAAAAAAATTAAAAAGTAATAGAAAAAAAATTTTTTAATTGTAAAAAAAAAAAAAGAAACTTGAGCACCTTTCAATGTTATTATTCATAGGGGTCCTGGAGCCAATTTGCATGGTGGTCAGGCAGATGGGCTGAGCTGTATAGGACATGTAGCTGAGACTGGAGAGATGGGTCAGGGGTTAAGAGCACTGGCTGTTCTTGCAGAGTACCTGGGTTCAATTCCTAGTACCCACAAGGTAGCTAACAGCCATCTATAACTCCAGTTTTGGGGAATCTTGACACCTTTTCTGACCTCTGCAGGCATTGCACAACATGGGTGCACTTACATACATGCAAGCAATATACTCATATACATAAAATAAAAAATAAAAATTTTTGCCAGGTGTGGTGGTGCACACTTTAAATCCTAGCACTTGGGAGGCAGAGGCAGGCGATCTCTGTGAATTCAAGGCCAGCCTGGTCTATAGAGTGAGTTCTAGGAGAGCCAGAAAGATAGCTGACCACAAGCCTGGGGAACACAGCTAGGAGCCAGACAGGGAGCAGCTTTCCTGGGTGGTTTTGCCTCATACCTAGAGAGGACTTTTATTTTGAAGGAACACATATGCATACAACCTCTGAATGAAAACCACAGGAGGAAAGCCTCTCCCTCAGATATTTCCTATAGTGCTGCAGCCTGCTCAGTAATAAGGCACTGACGAATGAATGAATGAATGAATGACAGGATGAATAACTGAACTCAAGCCCTCAAGCCTTTCCATTTCTCCAGCATGACAGAGTTCTAACCATGTAACTGCTTCACTACAAAAGCCCGTTTCACAGGAAGGATTTATAGAAAGTCAAGGAGTTTTCTCCTTAGAGTTCTCTTTGTACCTGAGGGAACATCAGAAATTCTGTCTGCCTAGTGCCACTGGTGTTACACAGCTGAGAGAACTGAGGAGCAGTGAAGTGACATTATCTCATCATCGCAGTCACTGTGTGAGGCAGAAAACCACTTCTTGAGGCTTTACCACATAGAAACCTGTGTTCTTGGGCACATAATTGATCAGTTACCATCTAGAAATTGGAAGTAACCAGAATTGACAGATCTGTGGGAAGATGTGTTGCCACAATAAAGTGACTTTGTTACGAGACAAAATGTCCATATATCTCAGAAGCCAAGCAGAGCATCCCATGCTGTAACTCCAGCACTAGGAAGGCTCGGGCAGGAGGACTGCTGTGAGTTTGGTCCAGTTTGAGCCTCAGGGTAAGTTCCATATCAGCCTGAGCTACACTAAAATCCTGCTTAAAAAAATAAAAAAAGTGGGATGACTAGGCTCACAAAGTTCCCAGATAGGAGAAAGATGAGAAACCACAGACTGGTTGCTTCTGAAGCCTAAGTGTAACTCTGTCAATCTCCTGGTAGGAAAATTTTCCTAGTTCTTCACTCTGTACAGGACTGAAAATAAACAAAAATGAAGACTGTTGGAGTAACTTGGGACATTTTCCAACAACTTACTGTGGGATAGGTACCATCATGATCTCCACTGGCCAATAGAGATTAAAGTAGAATACTTCATCACTGTTCATGAAGTATATACAACTGCCTCTCACCCTGCAACTCTGAATGTCTATCTTACCTTTCTGTCATCAGTATACATAGTAGTATATAATAAATGCCCACTGAATAAAGCATCAGTTAATCAATCAATGGGCTCGTTTCCTCCAAGGGATTACCAGCTAATAAGCTCGAGTCATGAAATGAGAGAGATCAGGCTTCTGAGATCAGCCAATCCCACAAGAGGTAGCTGCGATACTGTGGAAAGTGCCAAGAGTCAGGTTGCAGAACCTGATGACAATGTGTATTCCTGCCACTTGAACTTGGACAACTGTTTCCTTACTCTTTGCTCGGCTACTTAAAACAATAATAAGGGAGCTGGGCGCAGTGGCACACACCTTTAATCCCAGCACTTGGAAGGCACAGGCAGGCAGATCTCTGTGAGTTCAAGGCCAGCCTGGTCTACATAATGAGTTCTAGGATAGCCAGAGCTACAGGGAGACCCTGTCTCAAAAAGACCAATAAATAATAATAATAATAATAATAATAGAAATATAATAAATCTAGGATCTCTTCCAGCTCTGATTTTTTTTTAATTTTATTTATTTTTGTATGTGTATGAATGTACTGTCTGCATGTAGGTCTGTGCACCCGTGTCATGCAATGCCGCGGAGGTCAGAAGAAGGTCTCGATTCCCCTGGAACTGGAGTTCTCCTGGAATTGGAGTTATAGACAGTTCTTAGCCGCCATGTGGGTGCTGGGGATCAAACCCGGGTCCTCTGCAAGAAAGTCGGTGCTCTTAACCGCTAGGCTATCTCTCCAGCCCCACCAGCTCTGATGTTTTTATTTTCAATTATGTGTGTCTATGTATGGGTATGAGTGCATAAGGGCAGGTGCCCTTGAAGGCCAGAAGAGGGCATTAGATCCTCTGGAACTGGAGTTTCGGGAGGTTGTGAGCAGCCCTATGTGGGTGCTGGGAATTGAACAGCACATCCTCTTAACTGCTGAGCCATCTCTCCATGACCCAAATTTTTCTGCCTTTAAAATATGTAAGAAAAGGTAAGCTTAGGGGAGGCATTTGAAAAATTACATTCTTCAGCCCAAAGCTGCAGCTTTTTTCCACAATAAAAAAAAAAATTGCACTCTGCCTGCAATTCCTTTTATTTATTGACTTCTTTTCTTGGTACTGGGGATTGAACCCAGGGGTTCACACATGTTAGTCAATGGTATAACCACTGAACTACATCCTCAGCCCTGTCTGGAATTTCTTGATCTTCAAAGAGCTCTAAAAGTAAGCATTCTAGGCCAAGGGTGACACATTAGGTCGGCCAACGGTGAGCTAAGCTCTTCCTCTCCCTCCACAGCTCAGTAGGCTCATTTCTTATAATAGAGTACATTCATTTCCCATGACAAAGATGCTCAACTTGGGAAATCCTTCCAGAGGAATATCTAGGTGCCCGTGAAGGAGGCCACTGATGCCTGTACACAGAGCAGAGGTGCTGATGGTATGCATGAGCCCAGGGTTAAATACTGGATGGGACACAGCCCCCCCCCAACTCCTACTCACTCTGAGAATACCACAGGTGCAAAGCAACAGCTGAGTGTGTCCAAGGCAGCCCCAAACATGGCGAGCCAACTCCAAAGTCACATCCACAGGAGAGCTTACCGCTGAGTCAGCATACTTCATCTGCCACCCAGTGAGAGCACTTGGTACGAGCGGGCTCCACGGGGAGACCAATCTGTTGTTCTTTTTCTTTTTGCTGCTTGGGTTGGTTCTGAACTCTTGCTTGTCAATCATGACTGCAAGATGGGCACAGCGTTACCACTCCTACCTTCTAGAGCCCCTGTGAGATTTTAAGCAGAGAAGTAGGCTAACTGATCCACACAGAGAAGACACCCAGGAAACATTTAACCTGTGGGCAGTGATGTGGTGGTAGTGGTGGTGGTGATGGTGACGGTGACAGTGACAGTGGCAGTGGCAGTGGCGATTGATGGTGGATAAACCCACCTGAAGTCAGGAAATCTAGCCTGGGCTCTTCCAAACTTCTCAGGCTATCAAAAGAAAACCTATTGCTCCTGCAGTAGATGCCTGGAGCTTGGATGGTTTGCAGAAGACAAAGTGATGGTGAGTCTGCTCCTGGGAAGGCTCAGGATGCCTAGGTGCACTGGGGCCCTGGCCTCAGGAGAGGTTACTGGTTTCCTATGAGAACAGAGAATTACAAGCATCATCAAGAGTAAAACCAGGCAACAGGGTCCCAAGAAGATCAACTTCCCCAGAAGAAAAAACCAGGCAGGAAACAGGTACCACTGTCTACCCAGCAGACTGATCTGAGGTTTGCAGGGGGTGAGCAAATGGGAAACCCAGATGACAAGCCAAGCAGTGTTCTTTTTTTTAATTTTTTTATTAATTTTATTTATTTCTGTATGTGTATGAATGTACTGTCTGCATGCAGGTTTGTGCACCCATGTTGTGCAATGCTGCGGAGGTCAGAAGAGGGTGTCGGATTCCCCTGGAACTGGAGTTCTCCTGGAATTGGAGTTTCAGACAGTTCTCGGCCGCCATGTGGGTGCTGGGGATCGAACCCGGGTCCTCTGCAAGAGCGGTCGGTGCTCTTAACCGCTAGGCCATCTCTCCAGCCCACCAAGCAGTGTTCTTTAGAGAGCGATTTGGTAATGTTTGTTAGGATTGTAACTATATATGCCGGTTGGTCAGGAGTCTTCTTCATAACCACCATAGAGAACTATATGATTCTATGCTGCCTCTGGGCCTGAGGAAATCTATCAGAGCATGTAGAAGAATATTATCAGTTTTTTTAATTAATTTTATTTATTTCTGTATGTGTATGAACGTACTGTCTGCATGCAAGTTTGTGCACCCGTGTCGTGCAATGCTGCGGAGGTCAGAAGAGGGTGTCAGATTCCCCTGGAACTGGAGTTCTCCTGGAACTGAAGTTTCAGACAGTTCTTGGCCGCCATGTGGGTGCTGGGGATCGAACCCGGGTCCTCTGCAAGAGCGGTCAGCACTCTTAACCGCTAGGCCATCTCTCCAGCCCCAAGAATACTATCAGTTTGGCCAATACTATTTACTGAAGATGCTGTCATGCCTCCATTGAGTCTTCTTGGCCCTTTTGTCAAATATGAGGTGGCTGTAATTGCATCTGCTCAAGTTTAGATCTTCAGTTTTGTTCCATTGATCTACGGTTCTGTTTTTGTGCTAATACCAGGCTGTTTTATGACTACAGTCCTGTAATATAGTTTGAAGTCTGGTATACTAATCCCCCCTGCATTGTTCTTTTTGCTCAGGGTTGCTTTGGCTATCCAGAGTCTTTTTGTTTTTCCATATGAACTTTAAGTTTTTTTTAGGTCTGTGAAGAAGTTCATGAGGATTTTGATTGGGATTGCATTGAATCTGTGTATTACTTTGGGCAGGATTTTACTATATTAATTCTTCCAATCCTTGAACATGGGAGATCCTTATATCTTCTGGTATCTTCATCAATCTCCTTCTTCAGGGATTTAAAATTTTCATTGTAGAGATTTTTAGTGTCTTTGATCAGGTTTGTTCCTAGATATTCTAATTTTTTTTGAGGCTATTCTGAATGGGAAGGTCTCCTCATATTCCTTTTCAAATTCCTTCTTATTGGTATAAAGAAAGGCTGCTGATTTTTCTTTTTCTTTTTCTTTTTTTTAATGTGTGAGTGTACTGTCTGCATGTAGGTTTGTGCGCCTGTGTCGTGCAATGCCTCGGTGATCAGAAGAGGGTGTCGGATTCCCTTGGAACTGGAGTTAAAGTTGGTTCTCATCTGCCATGTGGGTGCTGAGGATTGAACCCAGGTCCTCTGTAAGAGCAGTCGGTGCTCTTAACCACTCTCTCTCTCTCCAGCCCAAGGCTACTGATTTTTCTAGGTTAATTTTGTATCCTCCCGCTTTACTGAAACTATTAATCATTTCTAGGAGTTTTCTGGTGGAGTTTTTGGCATCCCTTAGGTAAACTATCATGTCATCTGCAAAAAAGGATAGTTTGATCTCCTCTTTTCCAATTAGTACTCGTTTAATTTCCTTTTCTTGTCTTAATGCTCTATCGAATGTTTCAAGCAATATGTTGAAAAGGAGGATAAGGGGCAGTTTTGCCAGGTTCCTGACTTTAAGGGGAATGCTTCTAATTTTTCCCCATTTAAAATAATGTTGGCTGTGGATATGTTGTATATGGCTTTGATTATGTTGATGAATGTTCCCTCCAGTCCAATTCTCTCTAGGACTTTAAACATGAAGCATGTTGAATTTTGATCTACAAGTGATCCACTTGTAGAAGAATAAAATTAAACCCCTACCTCTCACCCTGTACAAAAATCAAACTCCAACTGGATCAAAGACCTCAATGTAAGGGGGCTGGAGAGATGGCAGAGCAGTTAGGAGTGCTGACCGCTCTTGCAGAGGACCCGGGTTCGATCCCCAGCACCCACATGGTGGCTGAGAACTATCTTTAACTCCAGTTCCAGGGGAATCCAACACCCTCTTCTAACCTCCATGGCACTGCATGACATGGGTGCCCAAACCTACATGCAGATAGTACATTCATAAACATACAAAAATAAATAAAATAAAAAACAACAACAAAGACCTCAATGTGAAACCCAAAACTCTGAAAATAGAAAAAAATGTTGGTAGTAACCTACAAGACATAGGCATAGGAAAAGACTTTCTAAATCACACAGCAGCTGCGCAGGAAATAAGGTCAACAACTGACAAGTGGGATCTTATTAAACTCAAAAGCTTCTGTACAGTAAACGAAACAATCAAAGTGAAGAGAAAACCCACAGAGTGAGAGGAAACCTTCACTAGTGATACATCTGACAAAGCATTAACATCCAGAGTATATAAAGTACTCTAAAAACAAAGGAGCAAGAAAACAAATGACCCAATCAAAAGATGGAGTAAAGAGCTAAACAGAAGAGACTTCACAAATGAAGAAATAAAGACGGCTGAGAAACATCTTAAAAAGTATTCAGCCAGGCATGGTGGCGCATGCCTTTAATCCTAGCACTCGGGAGGCAGAGGCAGGCGGATCTTTGTGAGTTCAAGGCCAGCCTGGTCTACAGAGTGAGTTCCAGGACAGCTGGGGCTACAGGGAAACCCTGTCTCAAAAACACACACACAAAAAAAAGTATTCAATGTTGCTAATAATTAAGGAAATGCAAATTACAACCACTTTAAGATTCCATCTTATGCCAGTAAGACTGGCTAGGATCAAGAAAACAAATGATACCAAATGCTGGAGAGGTTGTGGGGAATGCAAATGCATGCAACCCCTATGGAAAGCAGTGTGGAGAACTCTTAAAAGACTCGAAATGAGCCGGGTGTGGTGGCGCACACCTTTAATCCTAGCACTTGGGAGGCAGAGGCAGGCGGATCTTTGTGAGTTCAAGGCCAGCCTGGTTTACAGAGTAAGTTCCAGAACAGCTGGGACTACAGGGAGACCCTGTCTTGAAAAGACCAAAAAAAGAAAAAAAAAAAAGACTCAAAATGAGCCTACCACCTGACCCAGTCATAACACTCCTGGGTATATCTGTTTATTGCAGCTCTCTTCACAATAGCGAAGGGCTGGAAGCAACCCAAGTGTCCCTCAACCAACAATGAGTGGATAAAGAAAATGTGGTACATCTACACAATGGAATTCTAGGCATCGGTAATGAAATGAAATCATGAACTCTGCAGGTAAATGGATGGAACTAGAAGCCATGTGAAGTAACACAGTCTCAGAAAAACAAATGACCATATGGTGTCCCTCATTTGTGGATCCTAGCACCAAATCTCTATTTTTAAGGCAAACTGAATAATTCTTTTTTTTTCTTTTTTAGTAAATATACCGGATGTTACTCATCAACTTGCTATATAATATAGGAATGTAAAGTAATATTTTTTTCTTTACCTGCATACAACTCTACTGTCAATATGTGAATCCTTAAACATGTTTTGGAATTAACCTATACTTTATTTTCAGACATCGTAATTTTAGTATGTGTATGGCATGTATATATGCATATTTTGGAGTGATACAAGTTGGAAAGAAAAGAAAAAGACTGGTCAAAGAACTAACTGAAACAGTAAACTTCTGCCTAAAACAGTAAACTTCTGCATGAAAAAATTTTTTAAAAGTCTGAGAAAAAGGGGCTAGAGAGATGGCCTAGTGGTTAAGAGCGCCGACCGCTCTTGCAGAGGACCCAGGTTCGATCCCCAGCACCCACATGGTGGCCGAGAACCGTCTGAGACTCCAATTCCAGGAGAACTCCAGTTCCAGGGGAATCCGAGACCCTCTTCTGACCTCCGCGGCATTTCACGACACGGGTGCACAAACTTGCATGCAGACAGTACATTCATACACATATACAGAAATAAATAAAATTAATAAAAAAAAATTTAAAAAGTCTGAGAAAAAGATGCAAGACATGTATGGCAGAATGCATGAGTTCTGGTGAGGTGGGGGGTAAGGAAGGGGGAGTGGGTCTAAATTTGATTAAGAAATGTATGAAATGCATAAAACTTCAAAAAAAAAAAGAGTATTGTCATAAGCACAAAAAGCAGAACCAATCTAACAACCATGCCGCTGACTTGGCAACCAGTGAGCGTCTGACACGATGTTTGCTCCTTGCACATGGCTGCAGTGTGAAAACAAGGGTCTCAAAAACATTGTGGGATGCAGTATTAAATATATTAAAGGGTTACAAAATAGGTCAGCCCACATAGCATGATGGCATGCATTTATAAAAAAGAAATGAGAGGACTCCAGAGATGGCTCAGTCAATAAAAGAATTTGCCATATAAGTGTGATGACCTGAGTTTGGATCCCCAGCACCCACATAAATATAGGTGGGCATGACAGCCCACCTGTGAACCCACCATGTGGGAGGCAGAAATGGGATTCCTGAAGCATGCTGGCTAGCCAAACCGGGTGAACCAGCAAGCTCTGGGTTCAGTGGGAGACCCTGCCTCCAAATGAAAGGTGAAGAGTGATCAAGGAAGCTGGCGGAGGTCAACCTCTGGCCTCCACATGCATGCACACAGAAGTATGTACACACACGCACACACACACACACACACACACACACACACACACAACCCCACAGGCCAAGAAAAGGGGAAGAAATGAAATAATGACCTTTTTCTATGTATCTAGATACCAAGAGAAAGTTCAGGAAGGAAATGTGCATTATCATGCATATCACAAACATGGACTCCGTAGATCACAGGGGAGAACAGGAGTCAGCACTGAAAATGAAAGTGGGCTCAATGAGACTATTGTTCTTTTTTTGTTTTGGGGGTTTTGGGTATTTTTGCGGGGGAGGGGTATTTTTTGAGACAGGGTTTCCCTTTAGTCGCAGCTGGTCTGGAGCTCACTCTGTAAACCAGGCTGGTCTTGAACTCATAGAGATCCGCTTGCCTCTGCCTCCAGAGTGCTGGGATTAAAGGCGTGCCCCAACACGCCCAGTGGTTTTTGGTTTTTTGTACAAGGTTTTCCTTGCTAGCCTGGAACTTGCTAAGTAGATCAGGCTGGCATAAATCTCACAGAGAACCACCTGCCTCTACTGGGATTAAATGTGTGTGCCACCAAACTTAGCTAGTATTTTTTTGGTCTTTTTGAGATAGGTTCTCCCTGTAGCCCCAGCTGTCCTGGAACTTGCTATGTAGACCAGGTTGGCCTTGAACTCACAGAGATCTGCCTCCTGAGTGCTGGGATTAAAGGTGAGTGTCAACATGCCCAGCTTTTTAAATTAGTCTTAAGAAAAAAAGACAAAAGAAAAAAAGGAGAATATTTGAAATGGTGTCTGTAAGAAAAGCTGAAACTCCCACAAAGAGCTGGGGTTTTGTCCCCGCTTGTTTGGGGGACTGAGCACTCACTAAAGTAGATAGTCTGAGCAGGTTATAAGAGTTGGAGGATGAACACCCACAGTTCCGTACTGAAATGTCTAATTCTAGATCACATATTTTTTAATTTTTTAATTTTTTATTTTTTTGTCTTTTCAAGACAGGGTCTCCCTGTAGCCCCAGCTGTTCTGGAACTCACTCTATAGACCAGGCTGGCCTTGAACTCAGAGAGATCCACCTGCCTCTGCCTCCTGAGTGCTAGGATTAAAGGCAGCGTGTACCACCACTCCCGGCTATCACATAATTTTTATTTAGACCAAATCATACTTCTGCAACTTACAAAATTTCCCCCACACTAACAATGTTATCTCTCCTTTGGTGTAACATGCTAGAGATAATGAAAGGAAACATGTTTGCAGCACAGAGGATCAAAGCCACACAGAACCTCAATGCTGAGCAAGCATTCTACCACTGACCTCCACACGCATCCCCACGTGATCTCCAGACTCTTCATACAAGCATAAAGAAATTTTATGTTGCATTTAATTATCCCACAGCCGTTTTTCTTAAATTTTACCTTTCTTTGTTTTCTTCCATTCCTTTATAGATGCACTGATTCATTACTGTGGAACTCTACTCAGTCAGGCTCGGATTTTCTTTCTTAAAAAAAAAAAATGATCAGGGAATACATTAAAATAAAGTATAATGGCACTGGCACTTAGGTATGAAAATTCCAGAATAATAAAACCCATTCGTTTAGATACTAACTTTATTTTTTTTTTTTAGATACTAACTTTAAAATGGATTTAAAGAGTAAAAATGGATTTAAAGAGTAAAAAAAATTTAAAGAGTAAAATGGATTTAAAGAGTAAAAAATAAAAAATAAAAAAATTTAAAGAGTAAAAATTTAAAGAGTAAAAGATGGCTCAGAAGTTAAGAGCACTGGCTGCTCTTGCAGAGGAACCAGGTTCAGTTCTCAGCACCCACATAATGGCTAACAATTTGTAACTCCATTTTCAGCAGATCTAACGCCCTCTTCTGGCTTATTTGGGTATTGCACGATATAGGTACACTTATTAGATTCCTGCAGGCAAAACACTCATACACATAAAATAAAAATAAATAAATTTTAAAAAGAGTGAAAATAAAGTTGGGCGTGGTGGTGCATGCCTTTAGTTGAGAGGCAGAGGCAGGCAGATCTTTGCGAGTTCAAGGCCAGCCTGGTGTACACAGCAAGCTCCAGGCCAGCTGGAGCTACAGGGAGACTCCATCTCAAAAACGACCAAAAAAAGGTGAAAATAAATAAAATGACCATCATTTATGAACACAAAGAACTGGCACATTTAACTTATAAACATACAGAGAGCTACATGGGCTAGGAGAGGGATATGTCAAAGGCTACCCAGTGCCCTCCAAAATCTGTCCTCCTTTCTTCCAGTCGCAGGCTGACCATTCCTAAATTCAAAATGCCCTAAAGTCTGAAACTTTTTGAGCCTAAACAGGATCCCACAAGTGGACAGTTTCATATCAGAAAACTTCATTCCATTTACAGAATTATAAAGTTAACTTTGGACAATGTACATGAGGTATATGAACAAAAGATGAATCTTGTGTTTAGAACCGAGTCCCTTCTCCAAGACATCTCATTATAGAGACACAGATATTCCAAAATCTGGAAAAAAAAAAAACAAACTTGGAACACCCTGGTTTCCAATAAGAGATATTATATCTGAGTTTTCTCAAGGACTGCTTTCCCAGGAATCCTTGCACTGGGGTAGCCAGAAGTCTGAGTCCCCAGGGGAGTATGAGAGATATAATGAATAATGTGAACCACTACTTCTCGAGCTGGGTCTGAAGTCATGAGCACGGCTTTTCTATCATCCAACTGGCTGGAACCCAGCTCTGACCTGTGGACCATGCAGATGGTGACAACATGCCCGGAAATGACAGAGCCGGCCAGGGAGAAGGCACCTGGTACTGGGACTCTGTGGAGCACAGCTGACCCCTTCTTGAGCTACCTACACAGACAGCAATTTCTTTACTCTCTAAGTCACTGGGGTTTGGAGGAGGGTCTCTGTTTTTAACAGCTCATTAACCTAGTTGGGACTATGATGCCATATGTTCACTGCAGCTTTTTGGAGCATGAGTTTGCTTGTTTGGAGCCTGGGACATACTATTTCTACAGAGATGGATGAGGCCAAATTCTCAGGGGTTGGGGGGGGCTCGCGTGAATAAACTACATGTAAATAAATTTCATGAGGGCCTGGTGCATGGTATATACACAATCAGTATTTAATCAGAGACACTGACAGCCTCTAAAGTTATCATGAAACAACTCCTTGGAAAGGCAGAGCAGTCTCGAATGAACATGATGCCCCGCTAGCAAGGATTAATGCTGGGGTGCTCAGAAGCAGTAGAAGCTAGAGGAAAGCAGGTGACTCGAGTAAGGAGACAGAGCTAGGGAGACTAGTCCAGGGTTGTGCACGGCGTCTCGCCTCTCCATTCTCAAGCATCTGCCTCATGAGGAGTCCAAGCTCCGCTCTGAGGTTCCTACCTGAGCTGCATTCCTCACCATGCAGGCTGAGGGGAGCAGTGTGGAAAGTTAGATTGTCTTCAATAGGCATGCCTCTAACTGCAAACCAGGTATTTCGCAGTGTCCACTCTAGAAGGTCATCCTTACGGACAGCATGCTGACCTCCACCCCAGTGTGTCCTTAAGAGAGGCCCTGGTGAGCAGAACCAGATTCCTAGGATGCATTGGGAGGAATTAACCGGAGAGCTTCAGTGTTGGGGAGAATCCCCAGCCCACGCTTCCAATCCTGCACTTTCATTTAACTGGCAAAGGTCAGCCCGTGAGATATTTTTAGCATCTGGTTCCCTGCATGGGGCCACTACTCTGGCTTCCGTCAGAGCTAACTTCATCAGCCGTGGCACGTGCATTCTGGAGAGACTGGGAATAAAGTGAGAGTAAAGATGTGCATCCCAGAAAGGGAAAGGGACAGGAAGTGGGGCTTGAGTACAGAGTTCCAGAGGTGTCCTGGCAACACTGTGCAAAGCAGGAGGGGAGAATCCAGCAGCCCATCTCTGGGTCACTCTGTGGCTAGAGTCATCTCAGTCTAGAAGCCAAGTTCTCCCCTGTCTCGGCCTCTTCCGCACCAGCAAGTAACTGCAGCACGGGACCCTATCCCTCATCCCAAAAGGATAGCACAATAGCATTATCTTTGAAGCTATCTCTCCCAAGGAACTGAGAGGGCAGACCCTGCCCTTGAGTGGCGGTGAGCTTATCCCAGGACTGGAAGAAGCATTGTTACTTTTTGTTTTGACACTGTGCTCTCATGTATCCTAAATTGGCCTCCAACTCACTGTGTAGCTAGGGATGGCCTTGAACTTCTGAACTTCTTGTCTTCAAACTCCCTAGTACTAAGATTATAAGCAGGTACCAAGTCATCCATAAGCCATCGCCCTTCCAGCTTGTGGCTTGAGGCAGGGCAACCATCTGTATCCCAGCACTGAAGGGTGCCAAGGACCAGGCTCTGGATGCCACCCGGAATTCCCATACCAGCCCCAGGAGGGAGCACTGCTACTGCTTCACTCTAAGAATCAGGAAGCTGGAGGTTGGAGGTGTTACTCAGTGGTAGACGGTGTGCTTAGAATGCATGAGAATGCATCTCCTGCCCCACAGAGAAAAGAGTTAGGAAACTGGACACAAAGAAGACCTACGAACAGCCACCCAGACTGCAGGTGGCAAGGCTAAGGACCATATGACCTGGGAATCCACATTCCTCATTGTTGTGCTATCTGAACAGTAAAGCTTGAATGAATGAATGAATGAATGAATGAATGAATGAATGAATGAACAAATGAACACTGATCCCAGGGTTACTAACTCCTGTACTAGGAATACACACTGCAGCCACCACTGCCTGACTTTGCCTATTGTTTAGGGGAATAAACTTGGGTCTCCCAGGCACCCATGGCCCCACAGGGAAGCCAGGATCACAACCACTTTACAGGTGGCAAACACTGAGCTCCAGGCTAGACCTGCTCTTGGGCACAGCACTAGGAAGACGTCAGTTCTCAGACAGCACAGCTGACTGCACACCCTGGGCTTTCCCCACCACTCACCTAGGTCAGTGTGAACCATCCAAAGATGAGATACGCATTGTTCCAACTCTTCAGGCAGAAAGTTCTGTGTTAATCTCAAATTCATCAGTGCTGCCTACCCCGGGTACTTCCCTGGAAGAGGAATTCTAATTCTCCCAGGTGGGGACTGGCACCACTCTGCCTTCATTCCTCCCCTCAGATGGCTGCATCAGCACCAATCAGCATTTGCCAAGTATTGACCTCCTACAAAGCTGACCACTGTGTCCACTGGGCACCAAGTCCTATTATTTCATCATTTACAAATCTCCACTCCGGCCAGGCACGGTGGCACACGCCTTTAATTCCAGCACTTGGGAGACAGAGGAAGGCAGATCTCTGTGAGTTTGAGGCCAGCCTGGTCTACATAGCGAGTCCCAGGACAGCTGGGGCTACAGGAAGACCCTGTCTCAAAAAAAAACAAACAAAAAATCTCCCCTCCCAGGAGCAACCAGGTGTTGGTGAGGCTGTGAAGCAACCAGAGTTCACATACTGCAGCTCCTGGAGCACCCTGGAAGACTACAGCAACATCTAGTTACTCTAAACATGCACTAAGATCTGTTCTAGAATGTTCCCAGGACACTCTGTATAACAGCCCTGATTTCATTTTCATTTCAAATGACTACAAACTGAATGACTTAAAAATGTATCCTCTCAGCCCGGCCAGCAGGACCACGCTCCCTCCAGAAGCCCCAGCGCCATCATTCCCCTGCATTTTCCAACTTTCCTGAACTTTTTAAAAATGCTTTTCATTTTCACTTTTATGTATATGAGTGTTTTGCCTGCATGTATGTAAGTGCACCATGTGCATGCAATGCCCACAGAGGCCAGAAGAGGGTGTCAGAGTCCCGATTTGGAATTACACAGGGTCATTAGCTGCCATGTAGGTGCTGGGAACCAAACCCAGGGCCTCAGCAAGAGCAGCCAGTGCTCTTAACTGCTGAGCCATCTTTCCAGCTCTAGTTTTTTGTTTTTTTTTAATATTTTATTTTATTTATTCTTTATGTGTATGAATGTACTGTCTGCATGCAGGTCTGTGCACCCGTGTTGTGCAAAGCCACAGAGGTCAGAAGAAGGCGTCAGATTCCCCTGGAACTGGAGTTAAAAGACGGCTCTCAGCCACCACGTGGGTGCTGGGGATCCAACCCGGGTCGTCTNCCGCCTGCCTCTGCCTCCTCAGTGCTAGGATTAAAGGTGTGTGCCACCAAGCCTGGCTAGATTTTTTTTGTCTTTTCGAGACAGGGTCTCCCTGTAGCCCCAGCTGGCCTGGAACTCATTCTGTAGACCAGGCTGGCCTTGAACTCACAAAGATCCGCCTGCCTCTGCCTCCTCAGTGCTAGGATTAAAGGTGTGTGCCACCAAGCCTGGCTAGATTTTTTTTGTCTTTTCGAGACAGGGTCTCCCTGTAGCCCCAGCTGGCCTGGAACTCATTCTGTAGACCAGGCTGGCCTTGAACTCACAAAGATCCGCCTGCCTCTGCCTCCTCAGTGCTAGGATTAAAGGTGTGTGCCACCAAGCCTGGCTAGATTTTTTTTGTCTTTTCGAGACAGGGTCTCCCTGTAGCCCCAGCTGGCCTGGAACTCATTCTGTAGACCAGGCTGGCCTTGAACTCACAAAGATCCGCCTGCCTCTGCCTCCTCAGTGCTAGGATTAAAGGCGTGCGCCACCAGGCCCGGCTAAGAATCATTTTCAACTCCAGTTCCAGGGGAATCCGATGCCCCCTTTTGATCTCCTCAGCATTGCCGGACACGGTGCACCAGCCTGCACGCAAACAGTACATTCATACACATAAAAAAATTTTTTAATTCATACAATCTGATTCCAGATTTCACTTGCTTTCTTAAGTATTCAAGTGACAAATTTTTGGTGACTTCACCAAAAATTATCTCTTCATCTTCAGATCTCAAAAGGGGACCACACCCTCACAGAAACTTGGCAAAGCTCAGCTTTGCCTCTGCCCTGCTCCATGCTTGGCACTCGGGGATGCTTTAGAGAAATCTGTAAGCAAACCACAGTCAGGGTTTGTCCTTTTAGCAGAGTAGGGAGAAAGCTGGATACATTTATTTTTTCTTGCTGTCTGCTCACCTTAGGCCTAGAGCCAAAGTCAGAGCTAAAGGCTGATTAGACAGTTGGGCCCAGGGCCACAAAGTCCCAAGCCACCTGTCCTAGATGACTTCACCTCCTCAACAGCCAAGAAGCATGACCCAGAGCCCTCAGCTAAAAGCAAGGCCACCACCCCCAAGGATAGCTACGTACACTAAACTGAAGCAGAGATTTAAAAAAAAAAAAATTATACCTGTGGCTGTGCCATCGCAGAATCAGCACACAATGCTGGTGACAGACTCAAACGCAAGTGCTCCTTTTCAAGGTCTGCCCCACAGCCAGTACCGAGCACAGCTCTGGGTTACAGCAAGCCAGTGATGCATGTGTGCCGGCACGGTGTTCTTTCCATGCAGCCACTGACCACCTTTTGATTTCCATGGCAGTCTGGAGCATCTACACGAATACACACAAAAATGTGCAAGGCCCAGGAACAGTAGGGAGGGGCACAATCAACCCACTTACAATGCAATTGCTAAAACACAAAGCAACTCTAGACACCATCACGGAATGTGCTGCTTGATTTAAACCAGAGGAAGACCATGTGCAAAGACCGAGAACATCTCTATCAGAAGAGAAGCTGGGACAGTCCTGGCCTGATGCTCGTGTTGCCGGGTGCATACAACCACTGTGTGTCCTCCTGGCTGAGCACGGTCAGGTCAGGAAGGTGCCTGGAAAGTAGCCATAATGGGCATGGAAGCCGCAGAAACCACAAAACTACAAATTGTGACTCCCTTTCTTTCACTGTCCCCAAAAGCTGGCCATCAAACCATTCCAAGCATGGCAGTTTGTGTATGCCAAATATAATTTTTTTTTTGTCTTTTTGAGACAGGGTCTCCCTTTAGTCCCAGCTGGCCTGGAGCTCGCTACGGAGATCAGGCTGGCCTTGAACTCACAGAGATCCGCCTGCCTGCCTCCTGAGTGCTGGGATTAAAGGTGTGTGCCACCATGCCTGGCTGCAAAATATAATTTTTAAGGTTTAAAAGAGACTAATCCTTGGGGTAGGGATATAGATTAGTGATAGACTGCTTGCCTACCATGCCCAGCATTGATGGAAGATAAAAGGAGACACAATGTCAGAGCTGTTTTTAATTTCAATTTTCTGCATGTATACATGTATATGAATGTTTTCATGTGCATGTGCACATGTGTGTGCAGGTGTGTGTGTGTATGCATGCATGTGGTAGCCAGAGGTTCCAACTGGGTAGCTTCCTCAATTGCTCTCTGCATTGCATAAAGACAGGACCTCTCACTTGACCACAGAGCTTGCTGATTCGGCTAGTCTAGCCAGTGTGGTCTGGTGAACCCCGTCTCTGCCTCCCTGTGCTGTGATAACAGACAGGGTGGACATGGCAGTCCACCCTGCATCTACTCAGGTACTGGGGATCCAAACTCTGGTTCTATCACTTGTATGGCAAGTACTTTACTCACTGAGACATCTCCTCAACCCCTAAAGTTATTTTTTTAATTTATGTGTATGAGTGTATTGCCTGCATGTGTGTAAGTGAACCAATGCCATGCAATGCTGGCAGAGGTCCGAAGAGAGCATCAGATCCTCTGGAAGTGGAGTTATGGATAGTTGTTAGCTGCCAGTGGGTGCTTAAAATTGAAGTCAGGTCCTCTGCAAGAACAGCTGGTGCTCTTAACCACTGAGCCATCTCTCCAGCCCCCCAAAACTATTTTTAAATACCTGCCTCTAAGGTGGGGCATGGATCTGGCTGGAGGTAATGGCAACCTCAGAACCACTAGTGTTCTGGGGTCACCTTGAATTTTTTCTAGGTGTTGTTTTATTCTGTTTTGTTTTTAAAAGCACTGACCATCTTGCTATGGT
Organism: Rhizomys pruinosus; assembly: GCA_009823505.1. NCBI lineage: Eukaryota > Metazoa > Chordata > Mammalia > Rodentia > Spalacidae > Rhizomys > Rhizomys pruinosus. Next base: position 1,169,655 of record VZQC01002017.1, on the reverse strand, counting down.
GGCACACACCAGAATGTGGCAGGCAGAGGCAGGAGAATTACAAATTCCAGGCCAGTGTAACCTACATGGTAAGACCTGGCTGCAAAAAATAAATAAATAAATAAAAGGCCAAAGAGCAAGAGAGTAGTGCAACAGAGCTGTTGACTAGTCAATGCAAGGTCCTGAGGTCCATCCTCAGTATCAACAGAGCTGTTGACTAGTCAATGCAAGGCCCCGAGGTCCATCCTCAGTATCAACAGAGCTGTTGACTAGTCAGTGCAAGGTCCCAAGGTCCATCCCCAGCATCAACAGAGCTGTTGACTAGTCAGTGCAAGGCCCCGAGGTCCATCTCCAGCATCCAAAGGAAAATAAAAGCACTGAGGTCACAGCATAATGAGAGAGCAGCAGTGAAGGGACAGGCAGACTGAGTCATAAGGCCCCTCAGGAGTTCTGCAGAGTACTAACGGGCCTGAGGCCATCAAGTTGGGGCCACTTTAGGGAAAAGGCAGGGGGCGAGCATTTGCCTGTTACAGGCTCAACCACTCGCTGCCCCTGGTCCCTCAGGCTTTTCTGAAGACTGGCTCTGGTACCCACCTCATTCTCCTGCCACACTCTTCCCTGGTCATAATCAGGGTGTGCCTGTGTATCCCCACCTGCACTGGGTCCTACGGCACCCTGACTGAGCACACTCTGACGAGTGCAAAAATAGCCAAGAACTGTGTGTGCCTCTCTAATGGATGATGGTACACACCTGCCACAGAGCCAGGACCACGTGGAGCCACCACAGCACAGCTGGGAAAACAAAGCAGCCCTCATGGGAATTTGACCACCCCAGAATCAAAGAAAAAAGTAGAAGAGGCAAAATATACAGTACCCACAGACCCATAAGTTGCCCCGCCCCAAGAGAGAAGAGAGCTGCAGACACAAGGGCCCGAGGCACTTATTTCCACACAGAGTGTCAAGATGTCACAATGGTAAAAGAGATCCGGCGCCCTTATCACACATGCTCTAACAAGCATTTCCACTGAGATCAGCTAGCCAGCCCTAGGGCTCCTTGTGGTTTAGCTATATACAGAGGCTGGGTGACAGTCTCAGTTTTCTCTGGTTAAGTGAAGCCTGGCTCTGTGGGCCTGGCTTCCATCACATGCTGGTTAGGGGAAGACTCAGATGAAGGTTCCTTTAGTCCTCGGTTTATCCCAAGTGAAAGGTCCAAGCTCATGTCCCAGGACAGGGAGCCGGAAGGAGCAGTTGCCAGTGATCTACTCATGGTAGGCCCTACATTGCCTGTCTTTAGTCTGAAAGGTATTCCAGTTTGGGGGCTGGAGAGATGGCTCAGCAGTTAAGAGCGCCGAATGTTCTTACAGAGGACCCGAGTTCGATTCCCAGCACCCACATGGTGGCTAAGAACCATCTTTAACTCCAGTTCCAGGGGACTCCGATGCCCTCTTCTGACCTCTGCGGCATTGCATGACATGGGTGCACCAACCTATATGCAGACAGTACACTCATACACATAAAAATAAATTAATTAATTAATTAAAAAAAAGAAAGGTATTCCAGTTCCACCCAGGACATCTCATCTCCCACAGGATTTTTTTTTTTTTTTTTTTGTCTTTCGAGACAGGGTCTCCCTGTAGCCCCAACTGTCCTGGAACTCGCTCTGTAGACCAGGCTGGCTTTTAACTCACAAAGATCCACCTGCCTCTGCCTCCCAAGTGCTAGGATTAAAGGCGTGCACCACCACGCCCAGCATCTCCCACAGGATTTACACGCTGAGGGGCTTGAGTAAGTTCCTATTCTACAAGATAATTCCAGGGCTATAGAGATGGCTCACCCTATAAAGGCATGTGCCACCAAGCCTGAGGACCTGAGTTCAATCCCTGGGATCCACACAGTGGAAGGAGAAAGCCAACTCACACAAGTTGTCCTCTGGCCTCCACATGGATGCTATAGCACATGTGTATACACAAATAAATAAATAATAAATAACTAATGTAATTCACTACATTTCGGGCTGGGAGTGTATCTATTTGTCCTTTGTGCAGGACCATAGTCCAGTCCTGAGCACCCTGGGAAAAGTAAAGGAAAAACTAATATGGTGGCAAATACCTAGATTTCCAAAGGAAGAGGATTACATGAACCCATGAGCTCAAGACCAGCCTCGGCAATAGGGTAAGAACCCCCCCACCCAAACTCTAAATAAATAAATAGTTTTAATCATTTTTTGGTACTTTTTTCTTAATATCTATCTTTTTTTTATGTGTATGAGTGTACTATCTGCATGTAGGTTGGTGCACCGGTGTTGTGCAATGCCACAGAGGTCAGAAGTGGGCATCAGATTCCCCCAGAACTGGAGTTAAAGATGGTTCCTAGCCACTATGTGGGAGCTGGGAATTGAACCCAGGTCCTCTGCAAGAGCAGTCGGTGCTCTTAACCATTGAGCCATCTCTCCAGCCCCTTTTTGGTATTTTTGAGACAGGGTCTCCCTTTAGTCCTAGCTGGCCTGGAGCTCGCTCTGTAGACCAGGCTGGCCTTGAACTCACAGAGATCCACCTGCCTCTGCCTCTTGAGTGCTGGGATGAAAGGCGTGCGCCACCACTCCTGGCACTAAAGACAGTTCTTAGCCACCATGTGGGTTCTGGGAATTAAACCCAGGTCCTCTGCAAGAGCAGTCAGTGCTCTTAACCACTGAGCCATTAATCTATTAACGCAACAAAAAAACTGTGAGAAGCCTTGAATTGTACAAAGATAGTACCACCTGCCTGGCTCTCTCGAGGCCTCTCAAACTCTGTCCTTAGTGGACACTCAGTACACTTTTCTTGATGGGCAGAACACATGATGATGGCTTAGGACTCACTGGAGGACACAAAGGTGGGAGGAAGGCAAGTAAGTCAAGCCAGGTCTGAGATCATAGCTGCCTGCTATGAGGTAGACACTGCACAGCCAAATCCATTCGAAGGAGAGTATGCAGGCTGTGGATGGGCCTGTCTCCACTGCCCTCCTCCTCACCACCACAGGTACCTGCTGACGCTTCCAGTGTCCAGCCCACCTGATGCCCCCTCAGCAGTGTTACTTGACAGAGTTCATGAGAACACCCAGGCTCAGGCACTGAGGAGCCAGTGTCAGGAAGAACTAGGGCATCACCATGAAAGCCAAGCAAGCTTGTCCCCTGTAACAAAAGTCCCAAACAGAAATAGCAGGAATAGGGGCTGGAGAGATGGCCTAGCGGTTAAGAGCGCCGACTGCTCTTGCAGAGGACCCAGGTTCGATCCCCAGCACCCACATGGCGGCCGAGAACCGTCTGAAACTCCAATTCCGGGAGAACTCCAGTTTCAGGGGAATCCGAGACCCTCTTCTGACCTCCGCGGCATTGCACGACACGGGTGCACAAACTTGCATGCAGACAGTACATTCGTACACATACAGAAATAAATAAAATTAAAAAAAAAAAAAAAAGAAATAGCAGGAATAAAGTGACCTTCAAGAGCCATGCAAAATGACCCTAAAATGGTCTCATGCTCTTTCCTCTAATTGGAGTTTAAAAACTGAACCCCTGATAAGGAGGAGTTTCTTCACCTGAACCTTCACCTGTCAGGGCATCAACTGAAGTGAGCTTCATCAACTGAAGTGAGCTTCATCGAACGGACTTCTGGGCATCTCACTCATGAACTCACTCAGTTTCAGAACAGAAGCCGAGTTTGGCTCATCAGTATTCATTACATGCAAGGGCAAATGCATGCAGCCAGAATCCCTCGGGCCCGAAGACTACTTCACAGTTCCACAAACAGGTGAGCTTGCTCAGAAGCCCCATCATCAATAATGTCCGTACATCTGTATCCAGCGAACTACTTGGAAACAATGCAAGTCACTGACCTCTAGAGAGGTCTAGTTAAACAGCAGGGATGACCCACGACCTACCCAGGACCTGCACCCTAATGCACAAGGTCACATGAGAGGTCAATGAGATGATGTACTGTTACCTACACATCACAGAGGAAAAAAAAGACTTTAGCCTAAGCAGCGTGACCAGGCTCTACCAGCTGAAACTAGACGGAGGCAAAAAGTCTCCCCAACTTCCAAGAGTCCATATGTTCTGACAGCTGAGCACACACACAGCCTGAGTCTCCTATAAAATAAAACCCTCTGGCTACTTCATGCCACTTCTATGGTCTGATCCCAAATGTCAGCTCAGAAAGATCTTGCAAAGAGGAGGACCAACTGCAGCCTTCTGACACTGCCAGGCAAATTCTAAAATTAGTGAGGAAAATCCTAAGAGTCCAGAATTACCCTGAGAACCGCACCCCCAAGAAAGGTTTGGGAGTGGTGGCTATACGAGGGCAAAACAGCCACCAGAGGTACTGCAGGATGAGAAGGGACTCCACCAACCCAGCCATGTAGTAGAAACAGAAAGAGAAGAGGGAGGGGGAATCAGATGGGGAGGGGGAGGACATTTTCACCCCATGCTGTGCTAAGATGGGAACAGGTGTCCACCAACTGCCTCCCTCCCAAGCGACTGTGGGAGGAGACCACAAGCCAAATTAAACGGGAATGAAGAAAGGGAATGGAAAGTGACAGAGGACTCTAAATCCCAGACCCACACACAGGACTACCTCACACTAGTTGGGACTAGTTGGGACACAGGATGAGAAACTCAATACTCCAATATTCCACCCTCCCAGAATATACAGTCCTTAAGTAGAACAATGGGACCAAATGCTTGTTCCTCCGTCAATTTCCCAAAAGCTTCTATATAGATTAACTGGAAGGGGACCATGAGCCTGTGGAAGAGTCCATGCAACCAGAAGCCAACAACGATGTGATTTTATAATGGATATGCTACTAGAACATCTATACTATAAATGTTTTCATAGTATAACTCTTGATGGGGGCCTTGGGTTCTAAAGTTAGAAATCTAGGACTCTTAATTTGGCTTCTGACATCCCTGTACCTTAGTTTCTCCAACTGCAGAAGGGGATTATAATGGACTTAACATTGTGGAGCTTCTTTGAGAATTCAAGGAAACAGTGCAAGGCAAGAGCCCAGCACAGTGCCTCAATAGGGTTAGCTCCCTTCCTGTCTATAGTAACAGAGTGTGTTTACTGAGAACAGAGAGTGGCTCTCAGACTACCACACAGCTTGCTGGAGGTCCCTCGGTGAGCAAGTTCCAGAATATCCTGCAGAACCCAATGCCAATGAGGAGACCTTTGCTGGAACGAGCCATCCCAGAGTCAAGGCAAAGACTCAAAACCTAACCAGGAGGGTGAGAAGAGGCCAGGAAAGACTTCCAGAGAAGATAAAAATACCTGGAGGAAAACATTATAGACCCGCCCAGAAGGCAAGACTGTACAGGCACTGGGATGTCAGGAGGCAGAAAACCAGCACCCCAGCCAGCCAACCAGCGACAATAATGGTCCATAGGCCTTTGAGCACTTCAAACCCTTCTTGTGGCCCAGGCACATCTTCAGCCCTTCCCAGAAGCTCCTCCTAACCTTCTCCCTACTTTACGTGCCCTCCCTCTGGATTCCCAGACCTGATCACTTACAAGACCCTCTGCAGGATTCCAGATCCCCAAAGACACTAACCCTTCAACTATCCAGAAATTTCACCTGGTGACCTGGCACCAAGGAAATCAGCCTCACCGAGCATGGTGGGACATGCAGGGCCTATAGCTTTAGGACAAGGGCCTTGCATTTCCATGACAGGCACTGGATGCTAGAGTCAGATTCAGAGCCTACAGGGGTTCTGACGTGACAGCACAGAATTGCCCAAGCACAGATGCATGCTCAAGGCAACAGGGACCATTTCAATCAGACTTTCCTTGGGGGGGGGGGTGCGGAGAACCTGCACTTCTTACTCCTCCCAGGGA